>CAUJGJ010000006.1:291776-321776 GCA_963170055.1 Halisarca cf. caerulea
GTACACACGTACACACACACACACACACACACACACACACACACACACACACACACACACACACAGAGGCACACATATACACGCACGCACACACACATACACGCACGCACACACACACACACACACACACACACACACACACGCACACACGCACACACGCACAGGCACACACATACACGCACACACGCACAGGCACACACATACACACACACGCGCACACACACACGCACACACACACACACACACACACATACACACACACACACACACACACACACACACACACACACACGCACATGCACACGCACACACACACACATCCACACATACACATGAATACAAATACATACACACAGCACAAAAATACAGTACACAGTTACACACACACACATACACACTAAAGTGAATAGACATCGAATGTACGTACGTATATATGCATGCAGGTACATACAAAAATTAAGCACATAAGCACACATGCACACTTCACGTACTCTTTCATTTTGTCGTGTTTCTCTTTCTCTTCTCCTTCGACATACTTGCCAAACGGTAAACTGTGGATGAGAGTGACCCGCTGCACAAGTTGCATTTGAGCCGTCTCGCGAATCTGGCGGTACATAGATTGGGGGGCGTGTTCCTAAGGTGGAGGGGGAGGGGATACTGAAGGTACGTATGTATGTACTTTCAGGTACACATAATACAGTCTGCCTTGAATAACATGAACCACATAGTGCATACACACAGATAGCTCAAAAGTACAAAATTAGTATATGCTTACGTACATAGGTAACACAAAGTGGGACTTAATTGTACAACAAAAATGCACTTTTGAAATTATTCCAATAATTCTTGTGTATACCATCCACCCACCCACACACATACCCACATCCAACCACCCAGACACACCCAGACAGACACACAAACACACACACACACATAGAGACAGGCACACAGACATACACAGACATAAATACACACACACAGACAGACACACACACACACACACACACACACACACACACACACACAGACACACAGACACACACACACACACACACACACACACACACACACACACACACACACACACACACACACACAAGGATTCATGGCATGTGTGCTATCCAAAGACAGGACAGATATGATTGCAATCTTGAGTCCAAACAAACCTACAATACATACACACAGTTATTAGGAAACCCAGTATTACATCACTGGACAAGTTACTATTTTTAGAAACACAGGAAGTGTATACAATAACCACATGACCATGATGCAGGAAGTTATGACAGTACAATCCAGTAAGGAAACCCACAGAGTGCCTGTAAGGCAAGTGGTATCATTTTTAAAAGAAATCATTTACATACATGCCCATCAAATTACAGGCGCGGACACACATGCACGCATGCACGCACGTACACACACACACACACACACACACACACACACACACACACACACACACACACACTGAGAGATATGTCTGCAGTACAATATTGGATACAGGGGTGCAGAAGGCATCAAAAAGAATGGTTTATACAGAAACCCAACATCTTCCAACCACCAACAAATGTCCACTTCACTACTATCTGTCATGACATCAGACAGAAAATGATGGATGGTTATTACAGTAAGGACCACAACAAAAAATAAGGGCAGAAAAGAATGTGATCAGAACTTTGCAAAACCACGATAATGAAAAAAAAAGAAATTGGAGTTCTATTCTACACAACTAGTCAAGGGAAAGACACACACATACACACACACACACACACACACACACACAGAGGGAAGAAACAGGTTTAAACTTCATGCACATGTACGTAGATAAACTACTGATTTATGCACTTCAAACTTCTGTTTGTGAATCAAAGTGGTTGAGAAAATACACACGATTGTACCCATTACTTTGTAATATGCAAGCATGTATCTACGTAAGTACCTACGTAGAATAGTACCTATACAGAGAAAACTGTACTTTACAAAGACTCCTCAAACCCCAAACAATACTGTGGACATGTGGTCCTCATACTGCAGTACATACGTACGTATATGCGTGCATGTACGTATGTATGTATGTGTGTACGTATCTCTCATGGGTCGACGTACACTGGTCTCGATAGACAGGGGATTCTTGTATATGCGTGCATGTACGTACGTATGTATGTGTGTACGTATCTCTCATGGGTCGACGTACACTGGTCTCGATAGACAGGGGATTCTTGTATAATATGCATACAGTGACAAAGGGTTAATATGACATTGCCAAATGCTCATTATGCCACGGCTTTTGCAAACAAATTCATGTCTATTGTCATAGATACTAGATCTGCGCTATTGCACAGCATTACCATATACAGCAGATTGGTTAATATGAAGCCAACTGCCGCACATTAAGCATTTTCCTCTGTGTGAATAAGTGTTGCATGTTCCAGACAATGATAATATTAAAACGAATGCAAAACACACATCATCTGAACAGTGAAGCTGGGGATAAAAAGGCCACATTTGTAGTCTCTATAGGAAAGCAGTTCTGCATGTATGCACGTATGTATGTATATATACACATAGTCCTCAAGGTAGTGTAAAATAAGTCCCTGATATAACTAGGTATGTGTGTGAGCTTGCCCAACTGAGCCACCTGATTGCACAACATAAAGACATTCTATTCATCACAACAACCAGGAAACACTCGAATAGCTGAAATAAATCAAATTTAGAAACATTTGATCACCGAAGGAAATGGCAATTGGAAAGAAGTCACAATTCAAGGGTCCATAATGCCATCTTGAAATTAAGGAAAATCAATAGAAGAACTTAGAACTGTGATAGAAAATTAATTGAAAATAGTTACGCAAATAGATAATGTTATATATTGATTTGCTTGGTAGAGTGCAAGGATTACAACCATGCCCACAAGCACACCTGAGCTTGGTGGGCCTGCACACACACACACACACACACATACACACAGTGGGGGCCCATACGTACTTGGTACGGTGGAGGAGGACCTTGCGGTACACCGTACTGTCCCGCCATGAGAAGTTCCCTGTCTCCGTCAATTCCTTCTTCTGGTTCGCCAGACAAACAACGACTCGCCAACGAGCCCATTCTGAGATTTCACGATCGACGCTGAAGTTTGACGCTTGGTAGATGATGTCTAATGTACACAAAAGAGATGTAATCTTGTGGATGAACATATAAGTGAACGACAAGCACCATGCACAAGGTTCTAGGTTCGGCGTGGCCAGCTTTCGCGCTCAATGGATCCACTTACTTGATTATTCTTAACCAACAATTGAGGCTTTCTGGTCGGGGTGTGCCTTAATCTCCCTGAGTAATCGAGTAGCGGTGCAGTATACCGTTTCGGAACCACACCGGTCCTTTATATGCTTGGGAATCTACAAAAATCTCTCTTTGTGGCCTCCTAACTACTAATATTTTGTTTACAGTCTCGCCCCAGACCACGTATCACCTGATCGCTGATTGCGCAATTTACTTCCGATCATCTGCTTCTCGTTCGTAGTTAGTCTCGTTCCCAGCCCAACATCCGCCCGCGGATGTTGGCCTGGGAACGAGACTAGTTCGTAGTGCGCCATTTGGTGCTCTTTATTTGGAATAAGCGCCTCTTTGCCTGTCCCTCTTGCATGCGTTTTCTCTAGAATTGACCGACACTGGTTGATTTTCATCTTAGGACAGTGATTTTATGAGACGAAAGCAACGAAATGTCTTCAGATAATATGGAAGCGAAGGACAAGGAAGCTTTGGAAAGTTCAAGTTGCGAAATAGATCGCCAGATAGCTGCAGATGATGACCAGATCGAATTGAGCGGGCTTTTGAGGATAAGCAGTCACAGTACGTTTGTTTTACCCATTGTCACGTTTTCTTCAGACAGTGTTATTCATGGGCTGATGTGTGTATAGAGGTATGTAGCGGCTTGAGTATTTTTTTTATCGTGGGAAGCCCAATCAATCACCGACACAGTTCATTCATTCATAGGATTCAATGGAGCTCGAGGTGGAGCTCGAATAGGGCTGGGAGGAGAAACTTAGGCCATTGGATGAATTTTAGCTTTCATTGCAATTCAGTGCCAAGGATGCTCCCATCAATCTTGCCAGCATGCATGCAGTTGCCTCATGCTCTTGAGTATACGTAGTTTGTCTCGCGTATCTCTGACCACGTTTGCGCCTTCTTTATTGGGTACAAACATGTGGTGGGCAGAGTCGACTATGCCAGACTAGTGTACAGTAGGTATGTACGCATGTATGTATGTGTATATGTCTTTCCTAACATTGCTGATAGATACTAAATCCAGTAAAGTTTCCAAATGCATACCTATGTATACTCTACTTACGTATGTACGTACATATGCACATTATCCTTGTGCCTCCAGACATGTGGCACATTCCTGTCAGCTACTTTGTTTCGTCCTCTAGATGCTACCAATGCCAGTGGTCAAAGTGACTATGACTACCCGACCCTAGCAACCCAAGTCCCCGCCCTGGCCAGCCTACCATATGTTGGGAGTTTCAAGCACACTCCCCTACCCCCAGAGCTGCTTGAGCACTTTGATCGTATCACTTGCAGGACACTGTGAAGATGTACACACACACACACACACACACACACACACACACACACACACACACACACACCACACCACACCACACACACACACACACACACACGCACACACACACACACACACACACACACACACACACGGTGATGAACATTGTTTCTTAACTGATGTCAGAGATGCAGTGCAACTGTGCAATGGGTGTGTTTGCTGATATAGGGAGAGCATGGCTTACAATAGACAGCAATATCTATGTATGGAACTACAATGACGGGTGAGTGTACGTACGTACGTACATAACATGTGACGGGTGAGTGTACGTACATACGTACATAACATGTGATGTGTGTGAGTGTACATACATAACATGTGACGGGTGAGTATACATACTTATATGACATGTGACGGGTGAGTGTACATACATGACATGTGACGGGTGAGTGTACATACATGACATGTGACGGGTGAGTGTACATACATGACATGTGACGGGTGAGTGTACATACATGACATGTGATGGGTAAGTGTAAGTACGTGACATGTGATGGATAAGTGTAGATTCAATGCATAGTGCTACCCATGTATGTGCGTACATATGTGCGTACATATTAGAACCATCAATTTGCCCTGAATGGAGTGCGTACATGTGTAGTACGTACGTACGTATATACCAGCTGTACTGTCTGTACTGCTTATGCATTAGAGCCAGCTGTTCTGTCTCTATTAGCTGAGCTGCAAATCCCAGCTATGCAGTCTGGAGTGTATCCCATGTCTAATCGGATTGTAGTGAACACCTTTTGCTACGTGCGTTGCGGTTTACAGGAGGCTTCCGGAAGCCATGTATGACAGATCAGTACTGGCCATATTTCACTGTATCTGTTATCCTAAGTGGAATCCTTACATATGTACACCTCCTCTACTGCCACTACTCTGTGTGTGTGTGTGTGTGCGTGTGTGTGTGTGTGTGTGTGTGTGTGTGTGTGTGTGTGTGTGTGTGCATGTGTGTGTGTGTGTGTGTGTGTGTGTTTGTGTGTGCGTGTGCGTGTGTGTGTGTGTGTGCCAGTGTGTGTGTGTGTGTGTGTGTGTGTGTGTGTGTGTGTGTGTGTGTGTGTGTGTGCAGGTGTGTGTGTGTGTGTGTGTGTGTGTGTGTTTTCCTATGTACGTATGTATGTACGTACATACGTACGTATGAGTTGTGTACATATGTACATGCAGTACATATGTACATACGTATGTATGTACAGTATACACTGATACACATGAACCTGAATATGTTGCATATACGTATGTGCATATAGTGAGCATTATTAATCCGTCACAATTGGTTAGGGCCACAATTGGTTGGGTCCACATTCGGGTGGATTAATGATATGGCGCATTATAAATTGAGTGCTTATTGCAATGGTATCCACTATTCTCATGGCATTGTACATTGACAATAGTAAGATACAGTTAGACACTCAGCATACAGGATAAACCATTTTTATGTAAATTTACAAGGGACCAAAAGTGATAGTAAAGAAGTTACAGCCATCTCTAGAACGCTTATTAGTAGCTACCATCTTTGAAAATCAAAGATCGCGGATTATCTGTTACTAAAATTCATACTTAAGTAATAATTAGTTCAAGAATAATATGGCGGATGGTGGATTTGTGGAATGGTAGACTATGTGTATACTAGTGACATACATTTGAATTTGTTAATAATAATGGCGGATTAACTGGGGGCGGATTATCAAGGGGCGGATTAACAGGGGGCGGATTAACAGGGGGCGGATTAACTGGGGGCGGATTATCAAGGGGCGGATTAACAGGGGGCGGATTAACTGGGGGCGGATTATCAAGGGGCGGAATAACTGGGGGCGGATTAACAGAGGGCGGATTAACAGGGGGTGGATTAATGAATATTCACTGTATACGTTTATCAGCATGGTGTAGTGGGATCAGTTTGGACTTGTCCATGCACATATTCTACATGTGTACTTGTGTGTGTGTGTGTGTGTGTGTGTGTGTGTGTGTGTGTGTGTGTGTGTGTGTGTTGTGTGTGTGTGTGTGTGTGTGTGTGTGTGTGTGTGTGTAAGTGTGTGTGTGCATGCGTGTGTGTGTGCGTGCATGCATGTGTATGTGTGTATGTATATGCATGCGTGCATGTGTGCGTGTGTGCATGTGTACATGCACCAAGTACGTAAGTATTGGTTGTGTACATACGTGTGTGTACATAATACATATCCACCTGAAACTGGTACGTACATCAATATGTGTGTACATGTACATGTGTGTGTACATACATATGTGTACGTATGCATGTGCGGGGATTCCTGTTGGAGTCAGTGAGCTTGAGTGAATACATACGTACTTGCGTATGTATTCACTCATACGTATGTACATACGTACATGCATTGTTAACCCTGTAATGGTGGTCTCGTGTACTGTCTCACCTCTCACCTGTGCATGTACGTATGTGTGTACATACGTACATATCTACTGTACGTATGTATGTATGTACTTGTGTACTGTATGTACGTACTTACGTATGTACTGTATGTACCTACGTACATACGTACATACATACAGTACATATATATAGATAGATATGTGTGTATGTACTATTGTGTAGCCAAGCTGGTTGGCCCTATCAGTATATAACCACAAGACATAGATTTTGACTTTGGAGTGAAATTTCATCACAGGGCATCCCATAATTGAAAACCTGGTACATTGTAAAGATAGCCACTTGTCAGTAGTTCCCTACCATGTGTGTATTAACACTATGCGTATGTACCTTCCTACGTACATACGTAGGTATGTACCTGTGTGCATGTATATCTGTAGTTGTCTGTTATGGTGGAACGTCACATTAATCCAATATTCTGTTGGAATCTGATAGTATTTTTTTGAGGGTCAGTTTTGAGTATGGTTTCTTTCCTAAGAAGAAAACTTCCTCTCCCCCTCCTCTCCCCTCCCCCTCCCCTCCCTTCCCCTTCCCCTCCCCCTCCCCTCCTCCTTCCCCTCCCTTCCCCTTCCCTGTTGGTACTTCACCACATTAGCTCGACACTTTCAGTTGACAACGGATAGCTGTACTGTAACTTGAATGTGCTAATTTTGTTCTCAATTACGTACATTAAATTTGTGGTGGCTTGTTTTTTTGGGAAAGGTCTCTGGTACAGCAGGCTTTCATTCAGAAATTTGTCTGGGGGGAGGGGTTAGGGGTCTGCTCACCATCTACCTTACCCCACACACACCCCCACACACACACACCCCACATCCCACACCCATACACCACACACACACACACCACACACACATCCCACACACACCACACACACACACACACTGAAGCCCTGCATTTGTAGAACTTCAGTAGTCTGACATCACCCCAGTAGGTGGGGTCGGTCTAGCAAGCCACACTGATAGCTTGACTGATTTGCAAGTGGCATTGAATTGTCCCTACTTTTCCGGTGTGAAGTCTTCCAGTCCTCTTGCACCAGATGTGGGATGTGGACTGTATTGTGTGGTAAAGGAGAACTGTTAGAACAAGTGGGAGTCTAACATGCCATCTAACTGCCTCTCAACTCCCTTGGTAGCTGGCAATTGGGTTATTGCTAGCCTGTAATGAAAATTCCTTTGAGGATGAATACCTTCTACATTTACATCATCTCAACCATTGTGAATGCTGTAGACAAGTGTTGTCACCTCTCCTGGTCTGTGGGTAGAGTTGTCAGACACTTGTAGAGGATTAACCATTTGTATGTGGAAAAGATTAGCAATACCGCAACACCTTTGCCACACTCCCATGTTGTATTTGTTACACACAATACCATTGGCATGCTCACGGCATCATTGGCACGCTCACACATCACCATTGGCACGCTCACACACAGCACCATTAGCACGCTCACACATCACCATTGGTACACTCACACACAGCACCATTTGCACACATACACACAACATAATTGCACACTCGCTTATACTATGTACATAACATTCACATCGCCATTGGCACACTCACACATTGCACACACAACACCATTGGCACACTCACACATTGCACACACAACACCATTGGCACACTCACACATTGCACACACAGCACCATTGGCACACTCACACATTGCACACACAGCACTATTAGCACAAAATGCAGTGTGTATGTTTTCCTTCCTTGTATAGGAGTGATTTGGCCTATTTTGATGGTCTAAACGAAGTCATTTTGTCTGTTGGTTTGGTCCGGCCTAAACCTGGAGTATTTCAGGGCCACATTGTGTACCTTCTGGTCCTCGCAACACCAGTGGAGATTGTCGTACTTGGTGTTAGCTTTAGTGGTATGTGTGTGTGTGTGTGTGTGTGTGTGTGTGTGTGTGTGTGTGTGTGTGTATGTGTATGCGTGCGTGCGTGTGTGTGTGTGTGTGTGTGTGTGTGTGCCTATGTGTGTGTGTGTGTGTGTGTGTGTGTCTGTGTGTGTACGTGTGTGTGTGCGTGTGTGCGTGCGTGCGTGCACGCGCGTGTGTGTGTGTGTGCCTATGTATGTGTGTGTGTGTGTGTGTGTGTGTGTGTGTGTGTGTGTGTGTGTGTGTGTGTGTGTGTGTGTGTGTGTACTTGTGTGTGTGTACATGTGTGCGTGCATGTGTGTGTGTGTGTGTGTGTGTGTGTGTGTGTGTGTGTGTGTGTGTGTGTGTGTGTGTATGTGTGCGTGTGCGTGCATACCGTATTCTCTCTAAAAATTCATCACCCCTAGTGTACTGAAAATTTCATCTTTCTATTAGAGTTAGAATAAGATTTACCTTTGTAAATTGTTTGCCCTGACGAAAATATAGATGTTCAGTTGAAAATTTGAATATGGCGAAACTTTAGAATGCTACTCTCGAATCCTAAAATTGTGTTTTTTGTGTGATGGCCGATACATCATTTTGACCCTCTCATGTATTTCGACAGCCTACATATACGGGGCACCAGAAATCAGCAAAGAAAGCCTAAATGTATGCAAGTGGTGTACATTTCCTTCTTTAAAGATAAGGAAACATTGCAGGTGTTTGTGTTGGTGAGACTCTCTAACAGGTGTTTGTGTTGGTGAGACTCTCTAACAGGTGTTGGTGTTGGTGAGACTCTGTGCCTACAAGAACAAAATGCACATGTTGTAGGTGATCGTCATAAGAGAATTTGCCAAGTTCTGAGGCAAGATGATGAATAATTAGATAATTTCCAACACCTGACACAAATTTAAGTCACATGACGGAAATTATAAAGGCTGTAAATTTAACAGGGTTAGAATACAAGTAAACCAAAAAATTAGACCCGACAAAATTTAGGGATGATGAAATTTTAGAGAGAATATGGTATTACGTACATATGTACTGTATGTAGTACAGTTAACTAAATACATTATGTACTAACCAGTTACTAGGTACTTTGTACTAATCAGTTATCTATTTTGCATGACATTTATCTCAATGACATCATTTTTGTATAATTTTATTAATAATTGTGACAATGGAAAAAAATGTAAGTACAGTTGGTATGTATGTATGTATGTACATATGTATTGTATGTTAAGTACAGTTGGTATGGTTGTACATATGTACGTACGTACGTTGTTAATACGTGTATAAGGTGTGGAGTGAGAGGTGTGTTTCTATGCGTATGTATGTATGTACGTATATGGTTGTGCAGTGTATGTATGTGCTGATCCTCTTCTTAGGCTCACAAGAAGACGTTTTGGCTGAGATGCATCTCCTTCCTGAACCACTTTTCACTCTTCCTTCGGACAATGTGGCAATGCTCTCCATCTGTGGGACACTAGGTGGACGTGTGTTTCTAGCTGGGAAGGATGGCTGTCTCTACGAGATTGCCTACCAAGCTGAAGAAGGATGGTTCTACAGAAGATGCCGAAAGATCAACCACTCAACTTCAGTCATGTCCTACATTCTTCCATCATTTCTCTCATTCTCTGAGCAAGGTATGTATGTACGTGCATACTGTGAAATATGTGGAGTTAGTATATACGTATGTATGGTTATATCCAGTGATGTGTGTCGTGTCTGTTTACTGTGTGTGTGTGTGTGTGTATGTGTGTGTGTGTGTGTGTGTGTGTGTGTGTGTGCGCGTGTGTGCATGTGTGTGTGCGTGTGCGTGTGCGTGTGTGCATGCATGTGCAATGTGCATGTGTTCTTTGCGTATGCTTGCTTACTTACATAGCATACTGTGTGTTTGTGTGTTTATGTGTGGATGAATGTGTATGCATACATATGTATGTACATGTACGTATGCATACGTATACAATTGTGAATGAATACATGTGTACATTTTTCATGTGTGTATCTGCGTACATATGTACACATGTGGGTACATACCTACATACGTATGTATGTACGTATGTATGTATGCAGGTATGTATGTACATGTAGGTATGTACATGTATATTAGTTGTGCCCCTCCCAAGCAGGATGTGCAGCTAATACAATCACACTCTTCAGTAATCACTGAGGGCATCAGCCCGAGGTGATTGAAGGAAAGTGTGATTGTATGGCTGTACATCCTGCTTGGGAGGGGCACAACTAACTTGTGTCATGGGATGGCACTAATGAATTTGTCCCATACATTGGCCTTAGTCTAGCAGCTCGACCCAACCTTGCCCCGCGCACAATCAACCTTGCGACCCAACCTTGCCCCCCCCCCCCCCCCCCCACACACACACACACACAATCAACCAAGGTTGGGTCGAGCTGCTAGACTAACATTGGCCTATGATCTTGTGCAATGTTGAAAAGTCAAGGGAAATGAACCTAATTGTTTGTCAAGACTTAATGACTTGATTGCTAGTGTGCTGTTGAGCTGAACCCTGATTGCAAGTGTGTGTTGAACTGAACCCTGATTGCAAGTGTGCTGTTGAGCTGAACCTTGATTGCAAGTGTGTGTTGAGCTGAACCCTGATTGCAAGTGTGCTGTTGAGTAATTCAAAAGTGGTTTGTAGAGCTTTTATAAACTGTTTTTTTTTCCTTTGATCTACCTGCTCACCATGACACAAGTGTGTATGTATGCAGGTACGTATGTGTATATAATGGGCTTATCCTGTACAGTATGTGAACTGTGTACTGTCCCTTGGGATCGTTTGAGCATTTCGGGTGAAGTGTGAATTCCAGGAAGTTTCATGCACTAGTGATGTGTTTCCGTCCCGAGCAGTCTTTGAACTAGAGCAGTCACAACTTTGTCTGCATGAAAGTATCAGTGTGTGAATCCTGTTGGAAATAGTATGTATGTACCGTATGCGCGGAAATTTTCACATTACGTAATTTTCATGAATTTCGCAAATGAAGCAGCATTTGCGAAAATAAAGTACTGCAGAAATTTTGCAGTGAAAAGGAAACATTATTATTTTTATTAATACTATAGACAACCAATTCGGAAAAATTGCCATTCGCGAAAATTTCCGCGTATACGGTATGTATGTATACACGTATGCATGTATGCACTTATGCATGTATGTACGTGTGTACATATGCAAGTATGTATGTATGTATGCGTGTATGTGCATACTAGGTACGTATGTACGTATGTATGTATACGTAGTACTGTGTGTATGCATCTAACTTATGTCATGGTATGGCGCAAACAGAATCATGTGATACATTGTATGGACCCTGTTATTAGATATTGAGCAAACAGTTTGTTGTTTGTATGTACGTACGTACATCATCTGGTTTGTCGTATTTATGTACATCATCTGGTTTGTCGTATTTATGTACATCATCTGGTTTGTTGTATTTGTGTACATGATCTGATTTCTTGGCTCCCATATTGAGAATCTAGCAGTTGGTCACTACTAACTGGTCTGACTCAACCCATGTGACGGGAAGAGGTCTGACTCAACCCATGTGATGGGAAGAGGGTGCACTATTGAGTAGTTGCAGAGTCTCCGCATATGGCAGTCCTCCATTGTGATGGGAGTCCTTACAACATCTGTTAGTCTCTTGTCTTCTGCATGTGATTCTGCATAGCTCAGTGTTAGTGAGGTCCTGTCAACTCATTTTGGAATGATTGCATTGTTTGTATACATGTATGTATGCATGTATGTCCTAAAGCAACCACTCTTGTGACAGTCTTCATTTGTAGCGTTGAAGCCTACTCAGCTAGGTCTATTTCCCTGTTGCGGAAGTGCCAACATGGTTGACAGACTGGGCGTCCTATTGATTGACATTGTCACTGGAATTCATTTGCCCAATAGTTTGTGGTGATTGTTTCAACAGCTGATCAAACAGTAATATTGATCAGAGGACCCTTCAACACTGTGATACTGCACACATCAACATATACATACGTACGTGTAGGTACAGTAGTCTCACCATGACATGTTGTTTCCATGTCACTGAGGAAGACAGCAGTCAACAGATGAATGTTTTGCAAGCAATGTATTGGGTTAGTAGTAACTTCCTGTGTGTTTTTGACTGTCGGGGAAGGGTTGTCTGTGTTGTATATATATGTGTGTGTGTGTGTGTGTGTGTGTGTGTGTGTATGTGTGTGTGTGTTGTTTGTATTAGTGTGTGTGTGTGTGTGTGTGTGTGTGTGTGTGTCAGTGTGCTTACGTTTGTGCTGCATGAGTGCAAAATATTGCCATATTTTCCAAAGAGCACATTCTGGAACATGTACGTACCTCCGCAACTCTTGTATTGAGTTAGTCCCTATCATTTCTATTCTCACTCCGCCCCTAGAATATTACGAGTTAATCCCTGTTATTTCTGTTCTCACTCCGCCCCCTAGGATTTTCAACTAAATGCTTCATATGTATATGCTCAACAAAGTGCTTTATATGCACAGTGTTTCCCCCAGACAAGAATTAAAAGGGGGGGGGGTATGGCAGTTAGCGCTGCTGGGTGCCTGACTTTCTAGCTTTCTTGGCTGAAAACTCTTGTTTTTTTAACAATTAGATGTTGTTTTTTTTGCTGGAGTTAACAATTATATTGAACAAAATTGTGTGGTTGTTATCAGTGACAATACGTATGTTTATTATTAGAAGTAAGTTGTTTCTGGCTTTTTGTCAAACTTTTAGTGTACTACATTAGAGTTGAAAGTATTGCTATCCAAGACCATACGTAGGGGGGAGGGGAGCGCCCCCCCACCCCCCTTTAGGGGAAACACTGTATACATACATAGTTATCCTGACAAACTGTGTCATCTTATCATCTTAATATAGTTGAACAGCTAGGGGTTGTGGATTACATTAAGACCCTTTCATTTCATTAAAACCTTTCCTGGATTATCTTATCTTCTTGTGCTTCCTCGAATTCCAGACTTCTATCGAACCATTCCTTCTTTGATCTGGATTCTGAAGCCTGTTAGTTTAATTGCTGTAGTTAAAGTTGTACATAGTTCTATATTCCACCCTATTCAGCCTCCACCTGGCTGCACCCATCGTAGGAGTTCATACATTGTGTTTCTTGTGCTCATGTTTGCATACTTTCATGTATGTGCATACACCCATACAAGTGCACATGTTGGTACTTGTGTTCTTGGAATATGTGGTATTGGGTTGTCTTTGAGGCTGAAACCTGTAGTTTATAACACTTATGTATATACAAGTGGCTGTACTAGACAGGTGGCTGTATTAGACAGGTGGCTGTACTAGACAGGTGGCTGTATTAGACAGGTGGCTGAACTAGACAGGTGGCTGTACTAGACAGGTGGCTGAACTAGACAGGTGGCTGAACTAGACAGGTGGCTGTACTAGACAGGTGGCTGTACTAGATAGGTGGCTGTACTAGACAGGTGGCTGTACTAGACGGGTGGCTGTATTAGGTAGGAGTACTAAACAGGTGGCTGCATTAGACAGGTGGCTGTGCTAGACAGGTGGCTGTATTGAACAGGTAGGAGTACTAGACGGGTGGCTGTACTAGACAGGTGGCTGTACTAGACAGGTGACTGTACTAGACAGGTGGCTGTACTAGTTGGGTGGCTGTACTAGACGGGTGGCTGTACTAGACAGGTAGGAGTACTAGACAGGTGGCTATATTAGACAGGTGGGAGTACTAGACAGGTGGCTGTACTAGACAGGTGGCTGTACTAGACAGGTGACTGTACTAGACAGGTGGCTGTACTAGACAGGTCGCTGTACTAGAGAAGTGTTAACATTGTATTACATGAATGATGAGGACAGCCATAGGAGTGAGTGGTGTATAGATGTGTGTGCTAATGTTTTGGACTTTGTTGTGATGTCTGTGTCAGGGAATGATTTGCTATGCATGCTACCACTTCAGCAGGTTATGCTGTGTTAGACATTGTGAATGTGCATGTTCACACACAGACACACACACACACAGACACACACACACACACACACACACACACACACACACACACACACATACACACACACACACACTTAACCAGTATGCACGGAGTTTTGTATATGCACATCACTGAAGATCAAGGGAAAGTATTGCTCTATTGCAACATTTTGTGCACATTTTGTGCACATTTTTGCACATTTTGTCCACATTATGCAATTGAGAAATACATATGCACGTATTGCTATTGTGAAGTACTTTAGTTGTTAACATGTCTGCCACATTCTGCGATGCTGTGGGAGTATCATGTATTGTTGTTTCATGTGAATGGGGTTTGCCCTGCATTACGTACCTCTGCTGTAGTCACCGATTTCTCTATTTCTTCAGATTCTCTGGAGCACATCACTGTGGACGAATCGCGACACATACTGTACACCCTCTCCTCAAAGGGTACTGTACAAGTGTACGACCTCGGCAGTGAGGGACGGTCCATGGATAGGGTCGCAGCCATGTCACTGGATGCAGTTGTGCACAGAGCTGTCCAGGCTACCAAGTATGTATGCATACGTATGTACATATGTGTGGCACTCATGAAATGCATGTGATATGCATGTGATTGGCATGTGATGTACGCATAATGTGTATGCTTACATGTGCACTTCTATCATCAGCTCTTGTACGACCAAAATTAATGTCTGTGAGATTGTTGCAACACAAATCAAATCAAAGTTTTTGTCTGTGGACATTCATCAGTTGCGTCCAGTCAAACCTCTTTACAAAGTCACTTGATACAACATCACTCTCTCCACAACAACACACATGTTGGGAACTGTTTCACTGGTCTCTATACAAAATGTGCTTGTTACAACAGCAACTTGGTTATATGAGCACAAAACGGTGGAACCAATGGTGGTGTAAATTGGTGTGGTTTTACATGTACAGTGGAACCTGTCTATTGTGGTCACTGTGTAATGCAGCCACCTGTCTATACCAGCCACTAATTCTTCTCCGAATCAGCAGTAATGTATGGTATTCTACCTCATTAAAACAGCCACCTGTCTATAACAGCCAAAAAGTTTCGCCCCAATGGTGACCACAATAGACAGGTTCCACTGTATGTTGCTTTCATTTTAACTTTCTGTGTCTTCAATTACGTATTTGAATTGCATAATATGTAAAATCTTTTCTGTTTGGTAGCATGTTCTCACAAGGTGTATCATTGACCACGTCTGTTGCTCACTTCCTGTTTTTGCTTGTATATACTGAGGTAACCTCTTCCTGTTTGTGCTGTGAAGGTTGAATGACAGGAAGCTCTTTCAGCCCCTCATCCACATATCAGCAATACCAGACACCGACTCATCGACTCTCCACTTCATGGCTGTATCCCAAGCCGGTACGTGTACCACTGTTTTCACTGTTGCTGCTTGTGTTTTTGTAACCACACTAAAGTACATACTGTGTGGTTGTGGCCACACTGATGTGCATATGTACATACTGTGTGGTTGTGGCCACACTGATGTGCATATGTACATACTGTGTGGTTGTGGTCACACTGATGTACGTATGTACGTTCTGTGTATTCTCACTGATGTATGTACGTACTGTGTGGTTGTAGCCACACTGATGTATGTACGTACTGTGTGGTTGTAGCCACACTGATGTGCATATGTACATACTGTGTGGTTGTGGCCACACTGATGTATGTACGTACTGTGTGGTTGTAGCCACACTGATGTGCGTATGTACGTACTGTGTGGTTGTAGCCACACTGATGTACGTATGTGCGTACTGTGTGGTTGTGGCCACACTGATGTACGTATGTACATACTGTGTGGTTGTGGCCACACTGATGTATGTACGTACTGTGTGGTTGTGGCCACACTGAGGACTGTGTTTATATTTTCAGTGAAGCACATCCTGTGTATATGTAATCTTATATGGTTTAATTTTTGTGATTTCCTACAATCTATTCTCAACATACGTACTGCCTTGTTTTCTTGTGCTTCCTCTATTTGGTTTTTTATTTCCTGCATTTGGTCATTTTAGGAGTACGATTTTACTTCACAACCACGCCCAATGGTGTGAAGTCACGCCCTTCTATCCTGGCACTGGTGCATGTCCGCCTTCCCCCTGGTTACACCCCCTCATCCTCCAGTGGTCCTAAGATGGGTACTGCTGTGCACCAGGCCTTCACTCGCAGAGGGTCTCTCCTGTTGGCTGTTAAACAGAGTGATAACCAGGACTTCTTGTGGATTGTTGATTCGGATCTGTTTCCATTCCAAAATCTTCTCATGGAATCTAGAGTGATTGTTCCAGTTGATGGGCGGGTCTGGAGCCTTACTGAGGGTCCGGACCCATTCACGCCCATCACATCTGAAAACCCCCTCCCCCCAAGTGTAGTCACTCAGCATGCTGCCGCACAGAGGGAGTTTGTCCTCCTTACTGCTCAAGGGTGTTTCAGCTTCACAAAATTGAAGCCAGTGGATCAGCTCCAGTATCTTCTGGACAGGCAGAGTGATGATGAGATACAGTCATTTTTTCACCTACACAAAGTGTGTTCTATCGTATGTGTGTAAGTACGTATGTTTTCATGTTCAGTCTGAGTAGTGTATGCATGTACTGTATGTATGACTCCAAGTGTGTTCACATGTACGTACGTACACACATGTTAACGTACATACGTACACAGTGAACGTACACTGTGTTTGGCTTGCATGCATGTGCATTCACTGTGGCCTAAACTTAGACTCTCCAGTAGGTAACCAGGCTAGACATTTGTAGTTTCCCACAAGAAGATTCAGTCGTCTCAAAGGATGACCATTCAAATCATCCCCTGTTTATATCTTACTTTGTACTACTTATGTAAGTAGTATGTTACATAATGTATGTACATTGCATATGTTGTACCTGCATGGGTGTGTTATGCACCTATCAAAGTGTTGCCCCACCTCCCCCCATGCTGGCAAATCACGGGGTTTAGGTAGGGATTTACCTCCAAATGTGGCCCCAGATGACGGGATTTCACCCTTCAATAATATATTATGTCTATTGCATGTGTTGTATTCCCAAGCGAACTTTTGTTGGATTTCAAGAGTTCTCTTTGCATTGTTTAATCTTTCCATTGTTCCACGTCCTTAGGCCTGCTCTTGTTAAATGGCTACAAAGGCAAATTGTGTTCTTATTGATTTTCAAGATGAATCCTACCAGGGGGGTGTCATTTCAATCAGCTGCCCAATGTTCTGGCCCATCGAATCTTGCCCGTGTTCAACCCACGAAACACACAACACAATGCAATCACAAACATGCACATTGTATGGCCCAGCAGTAGTACTTTATCTCAAAGCAAATGGGGTGCAGGGTGCACATGGGATTTGAACCATACTTCTTTGGTTCCAAAGTATTCACTAGCTACCACTGAGCCACCCCTGCACCCCATGACTTGACATTTTCTCAACTTGCCCTGACCGCCGTGTCATGTCGGTGCATGTGCTCTATGGTCAATTTCAAGTAAATCCCCGATTGTACACCATGGGCTTTGGTGGGGGATTCACCTCCTCAAGTATGCCCCAGGGATGGAGACTTCATTTCCCATGAGAGGTAAATCCCCACCCTTGCCTAACCTATGCCCGCATGGGGGGAGTGGGGCATTAGATTGATAGGTGCATTACCTACATGGGTGTGTGTTGATAGAAATGTACTAACCACGAAAATCTGAGACGAAACATCGCTGTTTTGCCAATGTGCTATAAGGCCTTTTCTGGGAATTGCACCCTTCATCAGTAGCACTGATGAAGGGTGTATTTACCACCGTGATGGTGCTTTTTATAGTATGGTCAAAGCACAACTACACCCTTTTGCTGATGGGTGTGTGTTACCTACATGGGTGTGTTACCTACATGGGTGTGTGTTATCTACATGGGTGTGTGTTACCTACATGGATGTGTGTTATCTACATGGGTGTGTGTTACCTACATGGATGTGTGTTACCTGCATGGGTGTGTGTTACCTGCATGGGTGTGTGTTACCTACATGGGTGTGTGTTACCTACATGGGTGTGTGTTACCTACATGAGTGTGTGTTACCTGCATGGGTGTGTGTTATCTACATGGGTGTGTGTTACCTACATGGGTGTGTGTTACCTGCATGGGTGTGTGTTACCTACATGGGTGTGTTACCTACATGGGTGTGTGTTACCTACATGGGTGTGTGTTACCTGCATGGGTGTGTGTTATCTACATGGGTGTGTGTTACCTACATGGATGTGTGTTACCTGCATGGGTGTGTGTTACCTGCATGGGTGTGTGTTACCTACATGGGTGTGTGTTACCTACATGGGTGTGTGTTACCTACATGAGTGTGTGTTACCTGCATGGGTGTGTGTTATCTACATGGGTGTGTGTTACCTACATGGGTGTGTGTTACCTGCATGGGTGTGTGTTACCTACATGGGTGTGTGTTACCTGCATGGGTGTGTGTTACCTGCATGGGTGTGTGTTACCTACATGGGTGTGTGTTATCTACATGGGTGTGTGTTACCTACATGGGTGTGTGTTATCTACATGGGTGTGTGTTACCTACATGGGTGTGTGTTACCTACATGAGTGTGTGTTACCTGCATGGGTGTGTGTTATCTACATGGGTGTGTGTTACCTACATGGGTGTGTGTTACCTGCATGGGTGTGTGTTACCTACATGGGTGTGTGTTACCTGCATGGGTGTGTGTTACCTACATGGGTGTGTGTTACCTACATGGGTGTGTGTTACCTACATGGATGTGTGTTATCTACATGGGTGTGTTACCTACATGGGTGTGTGTTACCTGCATGGGTGTGTTACCTACATGGGTGTGTGTTATCTACATGGGTGTGTGTTACCTACATGGATGTGTGTTACCTACATGGGTGTGTGTTACCTGCATGGGTGTGTGTTACCTACGTACATGGGTGTGTGTTACCTACATGGGTGTGTGTTACCTACATGGGTGTGTGTTACCTGCATGGGTGTGTGTTACCTGCATGGGTGTGTGTTACCTGCATGGGTGTGTGTTACCTGCATGGGTGTGTGTTACCTACATGGGTGTGTGTTACCTACATGGGTGTGTGTTACCTACATGGGTGTGTGTTACCTACATGGGTGTGTGTTACCTACATGGATGTGTGTTACCTGCATGGGTGTGTGTTATCTGCATGGGTGTGTGTTACCTACATGGGTGTGTGTTACCTACATGGGTGTGTGTTACCTACATGAGTGTGTGTTACCTGCATGGGTGTGTGTTATCTACATGGGTGTGTGTTACCTACATGGGTGTGTTACCTACATGGGTGTGTGTTACCTGCATGGGTGTGTTACCTACATGGGTGTGTGTTATCTACATGGGTGTGTGTTACCTACATGGATGTATGTTACCTACATGGGTGTGTGTTACCTGCATGGGTGTGTGTTACCTACATGGGTGTGTGTTACCTGCATGGGTGTGTGTTATCTACATGGGTGTGTGTTACCTACATGGGTGTGTGTTACCTGCATGGGTGTGTGTTACCTACATGGATGTGTGTTACCTACATGGGTGTGTGTTATCTACATGGGTGTGTGTTACCTGCATGGGTGTGTGTTACCTGCATGGGTGTGTGTTACCTACGTACATGGGTGTGTGTTACCTACATGGGTGTGTGTTACCTACATGGGTGTGTGTTACCTGCATGGGTGTGTGTTACCTACATGGATGTGTGTTACCTACATGGATGTGTGTTACCTACATGGATGTGTGTTACCTACATGGGTGTGTGTTACGTGCATGGGTGTGTGTTACGTGCATGGGTGTGTGTTACCTGCATGGGTGTGTGTTACCTGCATGGGTGTGTGTTATCTACATGGGTGTGTGTTACCTGCATGGGTGTGTGTTATTTACATGGGTGTGTGTTACCTGCATGGGTGTGTGTTACCTGCATGGGTGTGTGTTACCTGCATGGGTGTGTGTTATCTACATGGGTGTGTTTGTCATGTATTTCAATTGGTAGTCCTCTCCCTTTACATGTGTTCCTAGAGGGCAGTTTTGAGAGAGAGGTGTGAGTCATGAATGTTTATATGTACCAACGTACATACTGTAGGTATGTACGTTGGTACGTAGGTAGGTACGTTGGTACGTAGGTACATACGTTGGTACGTAGGTATGTGCGTACGTTGGTACGTAGGTATGTACGTACGTTGGTACGTAGGTACGTAATGTATTTTTCATCTTTCTATACCTTTCTTCATGTCTACTGCAGGAAGCACAGTCTTGTGCAATGTGTTTGATTATTGCAACACGTTCTGAGGATCAGGTATGCGAGCCTTTCTCTGTTGTATGTACGTATGTCTGTGACGATGTGCCTAGTCCACACTAGGTTTTATGGAACTGGTGCTACTTACAGATTAGTGGCAGTGAATGTATGGCTTGTTTGTGTGACTATACTGGTGTATGCCTATGTATGTACATTTGTACACATGTACATGTACTTACATGTGTATGTATGTATGTATGCATGTACGCATGTACATATGTACTACCTTATGTACGTGTGTCTGAAGTGAATGGAAATTACACTTGAGTTAGTAGCAAACACAGTCAATGCACCTATGTAGCAGCATGCACACTCTTAGGTAGCATTCCCCTCACCTGTACTTAATTTTGCTCACATAAGGTTGTACGTACGTATGTTTCAACTTGTTCTCTCTGTCACACACACATATCTCTCCTCTCCTGTAGACGGCACTTGCTGCTACTGATGCTTTCTTTCGGTTTGGTGGTGAGCCTCGTATGGTCTTCCCCAAGCCCACTCACCTGGGAACACAGGCTCAGACGGGACTTCCCCCGCCCACCAATCAACTGGCCTCCCCAACCACTGTAGGCAGTCAAACATCAGCAGCTGGTCATGGGACACTTGGGAAGGCCATAGTTGGACCTGAAGTTGTACTTTCTGGAAAGTATTCAGGATTGTGTCTTTACCTAGCCAGACTACTGAGGTACGTATGTGCAGTAGTCCTTTCTTGACTGTTTTCAATTGAGTATGGTCTTTGTGTGTGTGTGTGTGTGTGTGTGTGTGTGTGTGTGTGTGTGTGTGTGTGTGTGTGTGTATGTGTGTACGTGTGTGTGTGTGTGTGTGTGTGTGTGTGTGTGTGTGTGTGTGTGTGTGTGTGTGTGTGTGTGTGTACGTGTGTGTGTGTGTGTGTGTGTGTGTGTGTGTGTGTGTGTGTGTGCTGTGTGTGTGTGTGTGTGTGTGTGTGTGTGTGTGTGTGTGTGTGTGTGTGTGTGTGTGTGTGTGTACGTGTGTGTATGTGTGCATGTGTGCGTAAGTGCATTAAATTATATGTACCTCCAATGTAATTTGTTTTCGAATTGTAGACCGTTTTGGGGCCATTTGGTTATGCAAACTCATATTAATGAAGAGAAAAAGGAAGAGGTAAGTACAGCAGTGTTGCTTTAAATACATTCATTTGCACATTTATCTTCAGTCGGGGGTATAGCTCAGTGGTAGAGCATTCGACTGCAGATCGAGAGGTCCCTGGTTCAAATCCGGGTGCCCCCTTCTTTTTTTTTTTTTTTTTTTTTTTTTTTTTTTTTTTTTTTTTTTTTTTTCATTCCATCGCTCGAATCATTGCGAGCGGATATTATGTGCTTTGCATTTACTGTGGTTTTTCTCTCGTGCAGTTTCACAGTCGTCTTCACTCGGAGGAATTAGCCGTCTATGGCAAGGAACTTGAGGATCTTAAGGACTTCTTGGACAATAATCCTCACCTCTGCAGTAAATCTGAGTGAGTCTTCCTGTGCTGAAATACTATAGCTATCTACTATACTTTTGGCTGTCAAATGAGTGGTCTTGGGTCTGAATTGTCATTGGCTCTGTACTGTTGCCATGCTAATCCTTTGTTGTTTCTGCTCAGGTGTACGTTTCCTATCTTGTAGAGGGTAAAGTGCGTACATACATAACCCACTCATTGCTGTAAACACTATGGTTTTGGGGTAGAAATTTATTTTAAAGGAAAGAAAGGAGAAATTGCATACCTATTGTTGAGCTTTGCACAAAGTAACCAACTACAGCGAAACCTCTCTAATCTGCCCCCCTTTAATCTGCTCTAGTCTCCAAAACGAATTGTATGCATGTACTGTGTTCAAACCTCGTTCATCCACCAGCCTCGCTAATCCACCACAAAACAGGCATTCCCAATTGTGGTGGATTAGAGAGGTTTTACTGTATGTATGTATGTTAAGGTAAGGTGTCAATGGGTTAAAGCAGGGGGTTATATAGGAGATGGGGAGGAGCAAGAACGTTCACAAGGGGGTCATAATGCTACTTGGACTGTGTTGTACTATGTCTTTCCTGTTTACTGTATCACAACCTACGAGTGTTGGCTCAGTCAAAGACTGTGCTACAGTCTCCTGCAGATGTCAGCGTGCCACTGTTGTTGTTCGCTCTGTGCTACTACAGATCAGCAGGTGGGAACACCGGGAACATCCATCAGCAGTGGATGGGGTTCATGAAACCTGACAGTATGTTTGGAGACAGCCCAGCTCACGTACAGCAAGGACAAGGTATGTACGTATGTGTGTGTGTGTGTGTGTGTGTGTGTGTGTGTGTGTGTGTGTGTGTGTGTGTGTGTGTGTGTGTGTGTGTGTGTGTGTGTGTGTGTGTGTGTGTGTGTGTGTGTGTGTGTGTGTGTGTGTGTGTGTGTGTGTGTGTGCTCCAAACTATAGTGTCTGCACCTCCAAACACAATCAGGTTGGAAAGAATGTTGGATTTTTAAGAGTGTTAGCCTACAGAGGTTCCACCGCATGTGAACATGGATATAATGTTATGCTTTGTTCTCACTTTCATAGTGGAAGCTCAGAGAGTTGAACAGCGTTCCCTTCACTTTGTCTACCGCCTTGTAAACATGTGTTGTGAATGTGTGTCGCTATGGAGACTTCTGTGTGAAGGAAATGTCAGTCTTGTTGCTGAGAGGCTAAACTCAGTAAGTGAGAATTTGTTAAGTATGCAAGTCAGTATGTACGTTTGTTTGACCTTTGGAGTTTGTGGATAGGAACATACGTACGTATCGATAATGTGTTTCTGAACTTGGCTTGTGTGGTCATCTGTGTATGTACTCTAGCCATGTCGTGAACACTCTGCGTACATGAGGCCTCTGAGTGGGACCTCTGCAGGTAAGGGGTGGAGGGTAGGTTTAACAGGAGGTGTGTGCATATTTGCTAGGGAAGGGACCTCAGCTGTGAGACCTCAACTGTGAGACCTCTTCAGAAGGGGCCTCTACTTAGACCTCTGCACTGTTGTAGTGTACTGTCTGCATGTGATTTTCAAGCATGTTTTATAATCTTTGAAAGCATATTTACAGTGTTAGAAATAAGGAGCAAACGGTGGATGGACAAATTTCCTAGCATTAACTTGTTGGGTCAGACAACTTCAACTTTGCTCGCACATATTTTTGGGCACGCAGATAACTTTGTAATATCACTGTGTGTGATATTACACTACACTACCAAATTACTTAATTAGTAGTGCTCAGCCAAACTACATTTGGCTGAGCACTACCAAATGAGTATTTGGTAGTGCTCAGCCAAATGTCTGATCCAAACTTTTCTGGGTCGGACAAAATGCCAAAATGGTTGGAAAATGTCTGAATGTTGACCATTATTTCTAACACTGTATTTACTGTTTGTGGAGATCCCTATTGCACCAAGATATTATTTCCTTTGCTGTTCTCTAGAGTGACAAGGCAGATTTGAAACAGCTTACTTTCAAGAACTTGGTAGTGAAGGGGAAGTCCCTATCCAGTGAACTAATCAGGGCATTACTGGATGTGTACATCGGTGACTCCAACATGACAGACACTCTCACCTCTCGACTTCGGGAGAGCTGTCCCACTCTCTTTGGCGAAGACGATGCCATAGTATCCAAGGGTGAGTTGTGTGATGGAACAGCAGTAGAAGTTAATACATACGTATGTACAGTGAAAACTCCCATAGTACCCAAGTAGACTCTCCCAAACAAGTAGGATTGGTATGTTAGGTGAAGTGAAAGTTATGTAATTTTGACCACCACAGACACTATGTGATTTCAATTTTGTGATTTTCCTGACATGCAGTGTTGTGTGGTATTAGACATGAAACGTAGTGCAATTTTTATTTATGTAATTTTCTTTCAAATAGCATAATAGCATAACTAAAATTATAACATAACTTCCATTTCAACGGTAATAAACCTCTCTACGAAGGACACAACTTATGGTCCTAGTACTTTCCTACAATGCATTTTGAACCTCCTGAAGAGGAACACCTTGTGCACCTCAAGAAGAGGTGAAACCTGTCTTAAGTCCATTTATGTGTACAAGAACCACTTGTCCATGGCGACCACTGTAGGCTGACCCATGGTCCACCCTGCAGTGATACTCCCACACACCTTCCTTGGCCCCTTGAGTTCATGGTACATTTGTACACATATTCATAGGCCGATTTCACTGTATGTATGTACATAAATACTGTATGTACACATACATACGTATGTACATACGTATGTACATACGTCCTGTATGTACATACATATGTACGTATATACGCATGTACGTATGTATATTGTGTGCACATGCTACTACAGCTGGGATGTTGGATTTGTTCAAAGTGATAATGTGTCTTTATCACATATAGCTCATGAGCAGATTGTATTGGCAAAGCCATGTGAGGACCGTCACATGAAGGCCAGCATGTTGAGAGAGTCCTTGAAGTTTTTTAGTAAAGTCACCAAAAAGCTGGACCTGGCTTGTGTTTGTATGGAGTATCAAACAGGTGTGTGTGTGTGTGTGTGTGTGTGTGTGTGTGTGTGTGTGTGTGTGTGTGTGTGTGTGTGTGCGTGCGTACATGTGTGTGTGTGTGTGTGTGCATGCATGCGTACATGTGTGTGTGTGTGTGTGTGTGTGTGTGTGTGTGTGTGTGTGTGTGTGTGTGTGTGTGTGTGCATGCATGCATGCGTGTGTTCATGTGTGTGTGTGTGTGTGTGTGTGTGTGTGTGTGTGTGTGTGTGTGTGTGTGTGTGTGTGTGCGTGCGTGCGTGCGTGCGTACATGTGTGTGTGTGTGTGTGTGTGTGTGTGTGTGTGTGTGCGTGCGTACATGTGTGTGTGTGTGTGTGTGTGTGTGTGTGTGTGTGTGTGTGTGTGTGTGTGTGTGTGTGTGCATGCATGCGTACATGTGTGTGTGTGTGTGTGTGTGTGTGTGTGTGTGTGTGTGTGTGTGTGTGTGTGCATGCATGCATGTGTGTGTTCATGTATGTGTGTGTGTGTATGCGAGTGTGTGCGTGTGCGTGCGTACATGTGTGTGCGGGCTCATGCATATGTACGTGTACACATTCCTTGAGAAGAGGCTCATGTGTGTATGTACATACGTATCTGCTAATCCTGCATGATTCCTTTGTGCTATTTTACATATGTACGTATGTGTATGTACATACGTATGTATCCGTTTCTTTACCTGGTTTAATTGTTATTTCTCCATTTTACTGATCATACTCCCCTTCAATTTTCTCCACCTTCATTTCCCCTCCTCCTACCCTCTTCATTCTCACCTCCTCCTCTCTCCGTCCCCTCCCCCTCTTTCCCTCCCCTCCCCTCTCTCTCTCCCCTCCCCTTCCCCTCTCTCCCCTCCCTCAATGTCCCTCCTTCCCCCTCCCTCTGTAGCCCAGTACTACGAAGGTGTTGTAGAGCTGTGTCTCTGTGCGGCTTCTCATGTCGACGAGAAAGACATGGCATTGCACTACTACAGGAAGGGGCTTCCCCAGGATGATACCGAGAGTAGAAAAGTATATGATGAGAGGTGTGTACGTTTGTTGTGTGCTGAGCTATTCTATGCATGCATGGGTAGGTGCATATGAAATATTATCTTTGATGATGTTTTCAAAATCTTTTGAAACTATTGAGTGCGGAAGCACTGACTATGGGTGCAAAAGGAGCATGTCTGGCCTTTGTTTGTGAATGATTTTAATCTGTGTAACAAGGATTCGTTTGGATATTGTCTACAGTTTCAGCACTCAGTATACTGTGATCATAGTAATACCGTGATAAAATGAGGGGATACCAAAACTAATAATTTGTGATACTGCACAGCTCTATGTGTGTGTGTGTGTGTGTGTGTGTGTGTGTGTGTGTGTATGTGTGTGTGTGTGTGTGTGTGTGTGTCTGTGTGTATGTATGTGTGTGTGTGTGTGTGTGTGTGTGTGTGTGTGTGTGTGTGTGTGTGTGTGTGTGTATGCGTGTGTGTGTGTGTGTGTGTGTGTGTGTGTGTGTGTGTGTGTGTGTGTGTGTGTGTGTGTACACGTGTGTGATATTGCTGTAACATCATGTCATATTAATTACACCCACCAGAGTTGTGTGCTACACTCCTGTACTCAACATGCTGAAGGCACTGCATCAGGCTTGCTACAGCGGACCATCTG
The DNA here is from genome assembly GCA_963170055.1 of Halisarca cf. caerulea. Classification (NCBI taxonomy): domain Eukaryota; kingdom Metazoa; phylum Porifera; class Demospongiae; order Chondrillida; family Halisarcidae; genus Halisarca; species Halisarca cf. caerulea. The sequence continues at coordinate 319,083 of CAUJGJ010000006.1, forward strand.
TGCAGTCTCCAGTTCCCCTACAACCAGGCCCACCTGTCCCCCTGCAACCACAGGCCAACCCAGAAGCTGAGGTGTGTGGTTCTATGTACGTACGTGTGTGTGTGTGTGTGTGTGTGTGTGTGTGTGTGTGTGTGTGTGTGTGTGTGTGTGTGTGTGTGTGCGTGTGTGTGTGTATCTAACGTGTGAACGGATGTACGTATATGCTCAGTAAATACTCATGTGTCCACTCATACATGGTTAATTATGCATGTGTATTATTATATATAGTCATACATACATACATACATACATACATACGTACATACATACAGCGAATAAAGACGTTGTTTGCATTGGCTATCCCCATTCCAGCAGTACTATTCTCTTCCTGTCTTTTTGTACGTTTCGCTACAGTTTGAGTCCACTCTGAGCTATAGTCTGAGAGCCCATGATCCTCTGTTCCACTTCTCCCTCTACCACTGGATGATCAAGTCCAACCTCACTGATCGTCTGGTCCAGGTGGAGTCACCTTATGTTGAGGAGTACCTCCAGCAGTCCATTTCCAGTGATCATCAGGTTAGGGGGAGGGGGAAGGCCTCACATTAAGTGTACAGACCTCACCATCTGCAGAATGTGATATGTGTGTGTGTCCATGTGCAGTGATATACATACGTAAATGTGCACAGCTCATGTATGTACATATGTGTGTAGATGCATCTACAGTATGTCTCTGTTTGCACTCACACATACGTACGTACATGCGTAATATGCATGCACACTGGCACGCACACACACACACACACACACACACACACACACACACACACAAGCACATGGAAACACGCACACACACACACGCGCACGCGCGCGCACACACACACACGCGCACGCGCGCGCACACACACACACACACACACACACACACACACACACACACATACAATGCAGAATGCTAGTGCACGTGTACTGTATGCACTAAGCTCCTGATGTGTATGAAAACATATGTATGTATGTGAGGACTTGTAACCCATGTACTCTTGCATGTTGTCAGACTCAACTTCTGATTTTGGATCTTCTGTGGAAGTATTACGAGAGGACCAGGAAATATGGCTCTGCTGCGAGAATACTGAGCAAGTTGGCAGAGGGTGAAGGGTAAGTGGACTTCGCTTGGTGTTGACTTTTCTTTAATGTGCGTTTATGGATCCTCCATCATGCTCACTCATTCCCACCCTCCACACACACCCTCTCTCTCACCCTCCACACTCACCCTCCACATCTCACACTCACCTTCCAGATATGCCTTCCACACTCACCCTCCGCACTCACCCTCCACACTCACCCTCCACATCTCACACTCACCTTCCAGATATGCCTTCCACACTCACCCTCCGCACTCACCCTCCACACTCACCGTCCACATTCTCCCTCCCACTCGCTCACACCCTCCTATCTTTCTCCTCCACTGCACGTGTATTATTATTGCAACAAAGCCATAAACTTACGTGTGAGGCCTCAGGTAATCCAGACCCTGCTAAAGTGCTCTGAAAGCACATATACATTTCATGGCCTAAGTAAGAGAAAACCTTACTAGCTATCATGAATCATGTAATATAATTTCACAACAGAAGTTCTACAATCAGACAACCATCTAATATGTATATTTACACACTATAGTACATATGTATAATATTATGTACTAGTGTTGTCACGATGCTTTCTACAGTTGATACGATACGTTTTCACGTCATGATACTGGTAGGCTGTCCCGAGGAGGCTGCAATGCTGGTTGGTGCTTTGACCTTTAGCACAGCATTGCATGTGGTTTCATAGTCCCTACACCTCACACCCACAGTCAATCAATCAATCAATCAATTGATTAATATGAGTTGTTTGGGCATGGCAACAAGGCACAGAATGCTTAGCCTATAAACTAGTGTCACCATTGCCAGTTTGTATTTGAACACCAGAAGAGATGTCATGCATTGGAAGGTCTCTTATCGAGAGAAATGTATTTGCACATGAACAAGTGATCAGCTAATATTTCTTTCTGATAACTCTGACTCTACCTAGTTTGCTATATGTTGATATCGTGATGTATCGTGATACATGTCTAGATAATAAAATATTATCGTGATACACTTTTAACAATATCATGGCAGCACTCTTATGTACATAATATTATAATGTTTCTCTCTCCCTCTCTTTCCTCTCTTTCACCTCTCTGTTCTCCCTCCTGCTGCTGTTCACTCCACCTCTGTCCACCTACGTACAGGCCTCACTTCAACCTAAATGAGAGAGTGGAGTACCTCTCAAGAGCTGTCATGTGTGCCAAGAGCACTACGATGTCCACTAACACATCCAAGGACGGAGAGTTCCTTCATGAGTTAGAGGAGAAGATGGACGTAAGGCCACATCTGTGTTCATAGTGCACCACCCTGTGTATCGTACTGTGAAACCTCTATACAGTAGAACCTCGTTAGTAAGAACACTGTTAATAAGTGATACCTGCTTAGGAAGCACAAGGATATGATATCCCAGCTTATAACCCACAATATTAATCCATATGGTTGGCAAATACTACTGATAGTGAGTGGCAATTTGGAGGGACCCCAGGTGTACTCACTAACGAGGTTTGACTGTTTATAGTCTGATACCTCTACAATCTAAATTCTCTCTAATCTGACCATCTTACGAGGTACAGTCACTATATTGAGT
>CAUJGJ010000006.1:326776-334276 GCA_963170055.1 Halisarca cf. caerulea
GACTCAAAAATGTTGACCACTCGTACCATTCACAGTTACGTTTTCCAAAGAAATCAACTGTGGGCACTGGAATATTCTTTCCAGCCTTAGACGACTCAGTCATAACGCGAGATATGTCCTGAAGGGTATCCACAGTAGCTTTACGAAACTGCCTCTTGAAAAGGCCAAAAAACCGGTCAGGGGCAAACTTGGTGTGGCCCACGAGCATGAAAGAGAGCTGTGCTGAACTGTTTCGGTTAGTCAGTACTCTCCATGCAATGTACTGAATGAAGGCATTATTTTTGTTTTGTCCCACACAATTATGAGCATGGAGCATTAAATGTTTCTCCTTCATTCCATGTATTTCCAAGTAGTTGTGAACCAGACTTATGATAACATTTGCACCTTTACCTACGGAGTCTGCCTCATCAATTAAATAATTCACTTGTGAAGAAACTGATTCACAGCAAACCCCAAAAATACCACATTTTCTTGGTGTTCTGAAGAAAAGTTGCCCTGGCTGTTGTGGACTACTAGGGAAATGTACCTGTTGAGCAAAATCAAAACTATAATGCATGTATGCAGGTGCTGAAGGGCTAGATTCAAGGGATAATTTTGCAAGGCTGCATTGATCATTATAGTGCTGTCTTTGTAACTTGGCTTGAGTAAGGTGCTGTTGTGCTTCCTGTAGCCTGTGTGACTTGACTTCCTCTGATAGATTTGCTGAACGCATAAGAAGTCCTGCATTTTGTTGGCAAGTAAAACATAAATCTGTTGCAGGTTTCATCACAGACACATAAGGACATAGCTCATTCCAGATACGCTGAAAGGTCCACCTCGACATAAATCCATCAAAATGTTCCTTCTCACATACTTTAATGTACTGGTTGTACACGTACATTTTGGTCATATCAGTTGGGAGTAGCATGACACGGTAGTCCTTGTGTGAGGGCAAACGACCAGGAAGTGGTAAAGCATGATTATCGGCAAAGAATTCTATGAAATCTTTGACTCGGTTAGCAACTTCATAACTTGTTTGGTTGTGTGGTTTTCTTTGTGAAAGTTTGTGTACCCTAGTTGTCAACCCTTCTGTAGAATAATGCTTGATGAGATTTTTCAATCTTTTGAGGCTTACTGCGTACAGAAAACAGAACATAGAACGGCAAATGCTTTTTCCAGAGTATTTGTAGTTGATGACAATTCGCTTTGCTGTAGAATTGGAGGCACTGTCTTGCCATGGCATTTCAGCAACCCTACCAGCTTGGATATTAGCAAGAATGACAAGATCAAGCTCATTTCTTGACAATTCCAAACTTTTTTGTCGTGTGTTAGTTACCATCGCGCGACTGAACTGTTTCCAGCATGTACTTTTCTCAGGTCCTAAAGAACAGCACGTGCTTTTGAAAAAACGATCGATTGTTTTAGATTCTTGTTCATCTTCTGTGCTAAAGTCCAAGTTGACAACTGAATCTAGTTCTTCTCCGTCAGACTGTCCATCTTCCTCACTGTCACTATAATCCTTGTCGATATGCAAATCGTCATCTGAATTACAGCCAAACCCAGCATTAACAGACAAAAACTCGGCATTCAGTTCTTCTGATATACCTACAAATGGTTCTCCTTCCTCTGACATTGAGAATATCCACAATGATGAGGAAATACGCTGACAACAGAGCAAACAAAATAAGGAACACACTGTTCAAAGTAAACTAATAAAAGTAAAGTCGAATAGAAATCGACGAAATTCAGCGTATTGTTGCTCAAATATACTTTATACTACAGACACGTGGTTTGCACCATTAGAAAGTAGAGGATGTCAGCTTTCCAATGATGTAATAGATTGTCCAATGAAGCCCTACAAAACCCTGGTTGCTATGCACTAAAGGCGACGACCCTGATTTCATCACGTGCTGGATTTGGAATGCGTGTTACGCAAAATGAATAATTATGGCTATAGGTCCCTTTCTGCTGCACGGGTCACATTTGCTTCCCTAGACCAAGAACATTGAAGTCACCTAACATCACAAAACATTCATTAAATTTGATGGAATAGCTGATAGAGCATCTTGGAGAGATGTAAAGAAATGATCCTTCTCCTCCCTAATAGCAGCAAACATTGATGCACAACATGACAACACATGCAGGCAGTTAACACAACCACTTCCCACTTCCACTGTAGCAGTGAGCTCCATGCCTTCTACTTGCTACCACCTGCCTTCCATGCAGGCCTTTACTGCAAGACTGTGCAGGACAATAGAAACATGTACCCTCATCTCTCTGCCTAACTACGTACTCCAGAACCTGCTTCAAGTACATTTCTACCAGATGTCAATACCACACTATCCCCAACCTTATACACCTCACTTGTATGATCCAAGTGATACCATCGTACTGCACCCTGTGCTTGGATTTAAATGAGTTGCAATACCGCAAAGGAATAGCGCTAATCAGCTTTATAGCCAGCTACAAAAATAGCTGCCCAACGGTCACCATGAGGAGGTGCTGATTATAGTAGTGTTTAATGTGAACATTGACCCCCACACACACATGTACACACACACGCACACACACACACACACACACACACACATACACACACACGTACACACACACACACACACACACACACACAAACACACACACAAACACACACACACACACACAACACACACACACATTTTAATGCAACAATGCCGTAAGTGACGAAGTATAAACGACTGAAGCAAGTTCTCATGAGTTTCATATGATTATCATTAAAACATTCTCATTATACGTGGAGAGGTACAAGTTGATATATGTGTAGTAAAGTATATTACATAATAATACACACCTGTGTATATAATATTAGCATACATACATTAGTATAATTTTGTAATTCAAACAAATTGAATGTAGGGGTCTGTGTTTTATGCACAAATTACAATTTAAAATCAAAGTGATAAAAATTTCAGTCAGCTTCAAAATGTACATTACTACCAAATTCAAAGAATCTGATGCTTATTGTACCCTAGGTTGAGCTTTTTTCTCACAATATTTTATAAGATGTACATCTCCAGTGTGACGAGCCTCTTCAACTGCTCTCCAGTTACGGCCAGACTCTAGGTAACGATGTGCAGAATTACTTGCACATTCTCTTGCTTGTGTTTCATTTCCCTCTAGACGAAAGCATTTGGATTGCACACTAAGGAACCAAGCCTCGTCATACTTTGAGATCAAAGCTTGATTGACTTCAAAGCACCTAGTAAGGTCTTCCAGTAAATGCTGCGCCTTTCCCTTTATACTTAAAAATATATCTTGATCACTGAAGCAGCACAAAGCAATTTCAATTTTGAGATTAACTGCACTAACCATAGCCCCGAAAGAATGAGCTTTCATCCAGTCTTGATCGAATCCTTTGCACATCCGGATAGTAGCATCAGTGCGTTCTAATAGAGACCGAATATGAGTGCTATCGAGGGCTTGCTGGGATTTGTATTGCTCAAACTCCCACCTACATTTGGTAATATGGAAATAGGGCTTTAAAATAAAATCTGTTACATTGTTGGTTTGGTCAATGCAGTGGTCAATAAGAGACATGGCTCCCTCCTTTGTCAGAGAAATTTGCTTTGGAAGCAGTAGTAAAATGTATGGCGTAGGGTTGGGAGGATAACTGTACTCAGAACTATTGTAAATGGTCCAAGCTGTGATATAGAGCGCGAATAGACTACCAAGACACCAAACATCATTTCTCTCCAGCTGGTAAATCAATTCATACTGGGTTCTCAAGATGTAATCTAGGTTCTCTGGTGCACTCACAATACCACAGAAGAAATACACACATTTGAAGAAAGGATCTTCAGCCTTTTTTGCCAAGTAGTACTGACTGACATATTGTGACTCTTTAACATCAGTTGCTCCCAACTTTCTTATATATCGATACTTTCTGTCAAACCTTCTTCGGCTACAGTGGAGTAGGTCGTAAAATGACGCCGTTGGTAGGGGTCTCCAACATAGTGAAAGTGATACATCTAGTTGACGGCAGCATGTAGGTTCTTGACTTCCAGTTGCATGTGTTTCCTTTTTGAATGAAAAAAAACTGTAAAATTCTAGCTGACAGTTTGATAGAATTATAGTCTTCATGCACTCATGCAGCTAATACCATACATTGAGGGGCAAATCCAGGAGTTTGTAAAGGGGGGGGGGGGGTGCTGCATGACGTGAAATAAGTGGATCTGTATAGGGGGGTTCAGGGGCATAGTCCTCTCAGAAATATTTAAAATTTAGGCTTAATTTTACTATATATTCAGGGTCAGTTGCAGTAGAAGCTCATTTAATTTAGTAAGAACACTGTTAATGAGTAATACCTGGTTAGGAAGTACAAGGATATGATACTCCAGCTTATAACCCGTAATACTAATCTATATGGTTAGCAAGTACTACTGATAGTGAGTAGCAATTTGGAGGGTCCCCCATGCAGGTGTATACTCACTAACGAGGTTTGACTGTAAATATAATGCAAAATAGTGACAAAATTTGCTACTACACAGTATTTACAACTGACCATGGGATAAATGTCAAAATGGCCATCACTGAAAAGTTACTCAACTATTCGGTGTTTGCTTCCCAATATAGCTAGGTACCAGCTTAGTCTATATAATAATTAAATTAAAGTAACACATATGCTAGCTATTACGATTGAAGCTATAATGATAATGGTAACTGCATTTCTCCACGAAAGAAAAGCAGTATTAAAAAATAGCTGTCAAAATCCTTAAGGATTTTCATGAAACTAGCATTAAAAGAAGGAAAAAGTGATTTGGGTGAAATACTCGTGGGGCTGCCGCCCCTCGTCCCGAATTACTTGCGAACATGTTGTAATGGTTTACCTCTGCAATAATGGTATCAGGTTTATACGAAGGTGTTTTATCCTTTAGCTTTGCAATTTTTACTTTTGTTACAATTTTGAAGAAATTTGCTGTATTAGCTGGAGGATAAAACACCTTCGTAAACCTGATACCATTGTTGCAGAGATAAACCATTGCATGCTTGTTTAAAGTCTTCTTTCCTTTCAGCAGCCATTTTTATTCGTCTACGTATACTTCCTGTTACATATATATATATATGTAATAATATTAGAGAGAGAGAGAGAGAGAGAGAGAGAGAGAGAGAGAGAGAGAGAGAGAGAGAGAGAGAGAGAGAGAGAGAGAGAGAGAGAGAGAGAGAGAGAGAGAGAGAGAGAGAGGGAGGGAGGGAGGGAGGGAGGGAGGGAGGGAGGGAGGAGGAGGGAGGGAGGGAGGGAGGGAGGGAGGGAGGGAGGGAGGGAGGGAGGGAGGGAGGGAGGGAGGGAGGGAGAGATAGGTAATGTTAAACTAAGACAGGAAAAAAATAATTTAGAATATATAAGTAAATTTACATGATGTCCTTTAAACCCTTGCCTATATCATAAACATGCAGTTACAAAATTAATGCACACTCACCCACCCACATAATATTATACTGATCAATGCACTAATTAACAAAGTTGTCACTGACTGTGACAGGGAGGGATCCAATCACTATGATATATATATATATATTATATGAATAGAGCGTTACACTTCTGGAATTCGTAATGAAAATAATAGTAAGAAGTATACCACTGGAAAACTGCCGGGAGAATAGGTTATAACTAAAGCAACAAAAGTTATGACCTTGTACAAAAGAAACCTGTTTTCTGTATGCCCTTCAAATGGGCCAGGCATAAATTTTGGATAAAATGTGCATACAGTGAAGAAATACCTGATTATAACACTTTTTCCAGGTGATTTTCAAAACATTTAACACATGCCAGACTGATGAAAACAGAAACCAAGATGATCACAGGAAATTTTAACCCATGTCAAAGCCGATGTTTCTTCAACCTCAGAAAAACAGCCATTTCTGTGATGCTGTATGTATACGTAGGCGCATGCAGTGTCGCAAAAGTCACCTTCTCTTCCCATTTTGTTGTTAATATGTGAAATTTTCTGAAAGACGCTTAATGATGCATCAACAACAGCCACTAGTTGATGACATTGAAAATAAACAAGCACTGCCCACAACCGAACAAGCAACAAACGGTTATAAATACCCTGTATAGTAGCTGCTGTACAAATAATCGTGATATATTAATGAATGAATTTTTTCTATAATGACATAATATCAAGTTGAAGTGGTAGGTTGGGCGTGTCGATTTAATTTTATGTGTGTAGTTAACTAAATACTTCATCCCTATACAAGCAGCTTAATATTGTTTTCACATAATACTCATTCAATGACATGTAGTCACTCCTGCATCGTACTATAGGCAAACACTTCATTCAATTTCTAAATCAATAGATTATTATACACTACTACATGCAGTAACTTGTATAACAGTATTAAATGTTGCCACTATTTTGCATTGTGACATTAACTTGCCCAGAATATAGTAAAATTGAGCCTGTATTTGAAAAATTTCTCAGGGGAGGATGCCCCTGAACCCCCTACAGACCACTTCTTTCAGGCCAGCACCCCCCTTTATAGATTCTGGATCTGCCCCTGTAGTTGATTGTGTAATCCAATAATGGCGAGATTTAATAGCAGCTCCTGTACAACGGATTTGAAAGATGGTACAGTAGTATATTATGTGAACGAATAAACAAAGTCATTATATTCATTATTAATTCATTTGGAAAGGATATTTTCACTAGTTTTCTAATTGAAAGGTGCATAAAATCTCTTTATTGACATTAATATATTTGTAGAAGGATGCAAATATCAAATTTGTTTTTCTCCCCAACTCGCATGGCTGTTAGTTTGGTGGTGATCGGCCATCTGTACCTTGCCCCTGCCATTCCCTTGGTATTGCACAACAATTGGCATTCAAATACTTCTCTCTGTCTTTCGGACTGTAAAAGGGTATATATTTGCCATTTTTTCAGTTGTGCATGCAAATCCCCAAACACAGTACACGGTACGTATCTGTATGTATGCATATCAAATCAATGCTTTTACATTATACAACAGTGCATACAGGTACAAGCTGCATGGCCAATAAGGGCAGTCTAGCGCAATTAAGTGTCACTAAGCACACAAGGTATACAAATTAAAGGCAGTTTATTCAGTGCAGCTTGTTGCTTTGCATGCACTAATTGTCAATGTGGCGTTTATTACTTCTATTCGCTGTTATAAGATGGCATGCATTTCATTTACATCAATGATGGTTCAGTGAAACATAGAAACAGCTTAACTACAGCATTAATGTAGCATAAAGCGTCTATTATGGTTGAATATTTAAGTAATATGTAGATGAAGCCAACACTGTGCAAACAAAAATGTATATAGGGCACACCTGTATAGGTTGAAAGGATGGCTCCTCTTCTTCGTCCCTTGAGTACAATTCATGAGCAGCTTCCATTCTATACAAACACGAGAGCATTAGCATTCACACATAAAAACTACAATGGCATTATGCATGTTTATATTTGGGTGTGCGAGTTGCTAGTTTTGTGTAGCCAATAGACCACTAGTTTGCATCCTTTT
>CAUJGJ010000006.1:341776-344276 GCA_963170055.1 Halisarca cf. caerulea
CACCAATCCTTCATGTCCTTGTGTGGAGACTAGGCAGCCATGGTCACATCGACTTGGCTGCCTAGTCTCCCTAACCAAGGCAGGTAGATAAGGAGACATACATGACTCACGGTTCAAGTTTAGTACAACTTGTCTCCCTCCTGTTTTCCCACCCACCAAACTGCTCAACTTATGCTGATGTTCCTAGTTACCGTGTGGTTGACAATCCACCTACATGCAACAGTATATACCACCATTGATCACTGTGACCAGTGCAAGACTAGGGTTCTATCTAACTAGGATGAAATTGTTCTTTGGGGGAGGGGCTCAGTATTACAGTGCATGCCCAGCTGGCCTTACCTGCCATTGGAGACATGAACATGGTTTTGATGTATGTATTGCAGGTCAGGTTTGAATTAATTCTTCCAGATAACGATCAAGGGGCTGGGGCACTAACAAAGAATAGCATCACTGGAGGTCTATAGATGTATAATATGTGGTATCCTATATAGATGTCTATAAAATACGTACATCATGATGCCTCTATAATATATAGGGTATTGTAGGGGTATACAGCTAGGTGGATCTGGGGGTATGGTCTGGATCACCTAATTAAGGAAAATTGAGTATAATATAATTGAATATAAAAGTAAGCCCATCTTTTTGGACAGACTGGGAATGTCTTATTCAACACCAATTTATGTCTTTCATGATGCTTTTTGACCCTCTAGTGACTGTCATTCCACATGTACATGCAAGATCCACACCCACACATTCACACCCCCACACACACCCCACATGAACGTACACACATGTGTATATATTAATGTTTTTTGCTTCTTCATGAATTTTTAGCTATGTATGTACATATAGTTAATGTCAATTCTATACAATATGTGTATTATATATATATATATATATATATATATATTATATTATACCTTTATCCTGCATTTGAATGTATCAGTATATATAATACATTAATTATACAATAATACTTATAGTATTATTATTTAATTTACTGCAACGTAGTGAAATATAAAATAAAGTCACAAAAATGTAAACCACCGAAATGACGTCTAATATCTATATATATGAGTTACATATTCAAACATTTTGGGAGGAGAGGTAATAATACAGGTTGGTATGTGTGGTCAAGTATATTGAATATACACATGCATGATACAAGTATATTAGCAATTGAAACAATGTATGAGTTTACATTAAATGCACAATCCTGAAAGTTGAAGTGAGGGAAACTTGAGTTTCGGCTTCTGGATGATATGCATCTCTACTGAATTCAAAGAATCTGATGCATATTCTACCCTAGGTTGAACTGTTTCCTCACAGTATGTAATATATATATATATACCATGCATCTCTAGTGTGGTGTAGCCTCTTCAACTGGTCTCCAGTTACGGCCGCACTCTAGGTAACGAAGAGCGCAATTTCTTGCATATTCCTTGGCTTTGTTTCATTTCCCTCTAGACTAAAACGGTTGGATTGCATACAGAGAAGCCAAGCTTCGTTGTACTTTGACATCAAAGCTTGGTGCATATGAAGTACTTAATATTAAGGTCGTCCAGTAAATGCAGTGCCTTTCCCTTTATACTATCTTGATCACTGAAGCAGCATAAAGCAATGTCAATTTTGAGATTAACTGCACTAACCATAGCCCCAAAAGAATCAGCTATCATCCAGTCTTCATCAAATTCGTTACACATCCAGATAGTAGCATCCAGATAGTAGCATGTGTTCTAATAGAATCTCAATACGAGTGTTATTGAGGAGTTTTTTGGATCTGTATTGCTCAAGCTCCCATGCACTTACATTTGGTAATGGGAGTTCTTCGCAATTGGTTATTGACATGCATCAGAATGAGGGGTAACTATATACAAGGACACTATAGCTAAGGTACCGCTGGGTCAGCACACCATGTGTGGCCCCGTCGGGCAAGTAAATATATGGACGCCCAACCTGATTGAACTTTATGGCCATTGTCACTATACAGTTGCATGTCCCCAGTTGGGATCGATGGGTGCAAGTCACTGTACAGTGAATTGAGCATGGCTGGGATGTGTACATGCATGCTAATTGTATGAAGCACACATGAATTGACATGGACCACACCACATACACCCAAAGGCACCATTACGTCCATTAACCATGTTTAGCCTAAGGTTAAGCTGCATAAAATGGTTACTTGAATGGTACTGGGGTGTAACCTGCTAATGAAGCAGCGCCACGATGGCGAGGGTAGCTAGGATAATAAAAAATACTTATCCTAATACTATCACCTAGACACCATTGAGGTTGTCTCGAGCTCTTGTAATTGTTCCACTTAACTGAGTATCCATGGATGACATAAATATTTAAAAGTGCAATTAATGCCTTCAAACAATGTCAGCTAGATGGCAAATTGATGGCAAACTACATTCTTTGAGGAGGATAGAGAATATACTTCTCAAAGTTTATCTTTCAGGTGAGATTGCATGAGCAAGACTACGTACTAATCTTCAGC
>CAUJGJ010000006.1:346776-369276 GCA_963170055.1 Halisarca cf. caerulea
CTACTACACAGATGAACTACATACATCAAAACAATGATCTTATCTTGCATGGCAGGCATGCACTGTACTACTGGAGCTTCCCCCCAAATACAGTGGAACCTGTCTATTGCGGTCACCATTGGGGCGAAATTTATTGGCTGCTATAGACAGGTGGCTGCTTTAATGAGGTAGAATACCATACATTACTGCTGATTCGGAGAAGAATTAGTGGCTGGTATAGACAGGTGGCTGCATTACACAGTGACCACAATAGACAGGTTCCACTGTATTTTCATCCTAGATAGATCTTGTGTGTGTGTGTGTGTGTGTGTGTGTGTGTGTGTGTGTGTTGTGTGTGTGTGTTGTGTGTGTTGTGTGTGTGTGTGTGTGTTGTGTGTGTTGTGTGTGTGTGTGTGTGTGTGTTGTGTGTGTGTGTGTGTGTGTATGTGTGTGTGTGTGTGTGTGTGTGTGTGTGTGTGTATGTGTGTGTGTGTGTGTGTGTGTGTGTGTGTGTGTGTGTGTGTGTATGCACATACATGCGTGTGTGCCTTCGTATACGTATGTGCATTTGGATGTGCATGTGTGCAAAACTGTGAATGTGCATGTGTCATTGTGTAATCTTTGTGTATTTTGGAATCACAAAACTTCATAGAAAGTCTTGTTTGTTGTCATTCTTCAGGAGCCATTTTGGTCAGGACAGGGGAAGCCCCTTCATCTGTATTGGGTGTTTCAATCTCTTGTAGACAGCTTTTTGAGTTCACCTTCCATTGTGCCTCTTTATGAGAAGTAAGTCTAAGTACTATGCACACTTTGAAAATCGCACACGTGTACAAGCAGTGTATACCATTTAAAATGGTAAAAGGATGTAGGATTGACACAGGACTGTGCAAAAAGGCCTTATCAAAAAAGGATCCTCCAAAAACACTTGGAACAAGGGTGAGTTGCAAAACCGGTACAGGGCTAGATGGGCAGAGGTCAAGACAGGCATAGGGATAGACGAGCATAGGGCTACACATACATGAGGCTAGACGGGCATAGGGCTTGACAAAGTTTAGTTGGACTGAGTACACACTGCCAATTCCTACATCCCGCATGTGCAGCACATTATACAGTACATATGTGCTGCGGGATGTAGGAATTTGCACAGTGTGCACTCAGTCCAACTAAACTTTGTCAAGCCCTATACCCGTCTAGCCTCATGTATGTGTAGCCCTATGCTCTTCTAGCCCTATGCCTGTCTTGCCCTCTGCCCATCTAGCCCTGTACCGGTTTTGCAACTTACCCTTGTTTCAAGTGTTTTTGGAGAATCCTTTCTTGATAAGGCCTTTTTGCACAATCCTGTGTCAATCCTACTTTTACCATTTTAAATGGTTTTTATACACTCTTGTTTGTGCGATTTTTCCTTTAACAAACAGTTGTTCCAATAGAGTCTGTTAAAGCATAGATACTCAACCCCTGTGGTTAAAGGTTTCCACTGCAGTTGAGTTGAGAAGGAACATAATCAAGTCTCGTAAGATAAGAAGCTAAAGTTATGCAGCTACCTGACTAAAATCAATGTACCCACGTAGAAACAAAAGCTCGAACAAAAGAGCGCTGAAGTCGATCGCGATGATCGTCGCACCAGAGAGGGCTTGTCTTGTGTACGTACATGTACGCCTATTCTCGCGTACCCATTTTGGTAATCCGAAAATGGCTGATCCGGCGAATGTATTGGATTTGCCTATTAAATTTTTTCTCGCTTTAGAAGTGTAGGTGTGGCTTTAAAACCTACAAAAGGCACTTCACGCTAACAATTGGAGCTCACTGGCGAAAGATGAGACCTCTGGACCCTTCGTGGTGACCTGTAGCTCAGTTCGAAAAAACAACGAGAAGAAGAATAATCTTAAAATTCTATGGTGTTGCGGACCCATACATCGGCGAGTGTACTTCGCATTTCTTTGAATAGATAGCTTTACGAAGCTATTAAACTACTTTTCCTTGTAGCTGGTGTGTCAAAATGCACCAAAATCTACTTTTGAAAACTATGGAGTCACCATACTGTTAGTTTTTTGGTGGAAACAAATTTTCGCTAATGTATGGCAGCCATGTTTTTCTGTGTCAATCCTACATACTCCATAATATATCACACACACATACACACACACACACACACACACACACACACACACACACACACACACACACACACACACACACACATCCCCCCACAAGCACACATCCCCCACACACTTATGCACTTCATTCCCTGTTTCCACAGGAACCGGTTCATTGGCCACATGCTGGGTCTACTCAGTGACTACATAGTGAGAATGGAGACTATGGACCCTTCAGTGGAGAAACTCAACCAGACCTTGTCAAACTACCGTTCCCGTCAGAGCAGACTGGAGAAACTGTCCTCGTCGTGACCTACGTACATCACTTAACACTTTTCTCTCACTACATGACATCATAATCTTATTATGCACTTACTTTTATGTACATGCTCAATTGTACTTAACATATGTACATGCGTTCCCATGTACATTGTGTGTATGTATTGATAAGGCCATAATTTTGTATGTTTTACTGTTGATGTGCTGAGCATAAAATTACTTTCAGGCTGTTATTGTTCTATAACATAAGCTGCAATCAAAGAGTAGCTCTGTATGTCATATATATTATGTACTATATATTTATCGCATATTATTATACAGTTTATCAGGAATGTAATGCAGTTGCATGGATGCATGTACTGCTATATATAGCCTATTATATGATTGTTTGGCCAGACTAAGCTATACAGTATATCCTCGGCTTTGTTGTTTACTATTATTAATTTCAGTGCACCACCATTCATATGTACATGTATGTATGTTGTTATTATTATTATTTATTATTATTATTATTATTAGTAGTAGTATTAATTATTTCAGTGTACCATGTCTTGCGACACTAGGACCAACACAAGGTCCAATGCAGCACTATCACAATGTTCCATGCCATACACACACCACAATTACATGCACATTCAACCTATAATTAGAGTTAGACATACAAGTTCTGGACAATCCTCCCTAAATCTCTCATTCCACATCCCTTCCATGTTAATTCTTCGTCAATTGACAATCAGTACCACCATACTCTATCCATTATGTAATCTGCTACCTCCTCGATCATCAGTCAAATTGGGTACATCAATCATATACAATTCACCTTTTCAATCAACAGGGTCCTACTCTCTGCCCATGCCGTACACCTCATCATCCACTGGTTAACATCTTCGACTTCTCCCAGTGAACAGTGCATGCATATCCTTTCCTCTCTTGCAAGTCCCCTCCATCTTCCAGCTTCAATTGTAAACGGAGCAGCCCCCTCTCACCTTGGCCAGGATATACCTGTGCACCTTGTTGGGCACACATGCACAGCTGGATTCTGGATTGTTGTCCACTCTCGTACAGAGACTTCATGATGGTCAGTTTAGGCCTTTCCTGCAAATCCCTACCCCACTCTTCTAGATCTGTTACTCTTCCCCCTGTAATTCCCCTCAGCATATCCTTAAGCTCATTCTGAGTTATCCCTTCCACAGATTCCCCACTTATAAGTCCTCCCATCCAAAATGTCTAGCACAAGCCCTTAACTTTCTAATCCATCCATCTGTTTCCCAAAGCCTCAAGTACTATATATCCTCTTTAGTAGCCTCCCTTCATACACTGGACTACACATTATCTTAAGCTTATACCAGAATAGCATGCATCTGATTCTGGCCTCCCACACTAAAGGTAGTAAGCCTGTCACACCAAATCTTGTCCCCGGGCCTAGCTCTAAAAGTTGTCCGGCGTGGGCGCTTATTGAATACAAACTCTATACCGTCGAGGCGTTAGGGTTAGGGTTGGGTTAGGGTTTAGTATTGATGAAACGATGGGGGGACAACTTACAGCAGGGGACCATTCACGGCATTATATGCCCATCTCCATTCGAATGATCAGTGCTGTCCTTGAATGGTATCTGCTCACACCTAGAAACATCCGGAATCATCTCATCTGTACTTGTTCAACTATATCTGCAATTTCCACAGGCACCCCCATACTTCGACCCCATACATCACAGCATACATATATAATTGATCATGATTACAATAATTATACACGACCAACGAGCATATATAACTGGTCCACTATAACATGGGGGAAGACACATCATTAATTAGTAAGTAGTTATGCATGCACGGAGGTTACTGTAGCAGTTGAGGTACATGGGAGATGGTGAGCTCATTCCTGGCTTAGCCAGGTGTTGAAAATGTGGTAGGAGTAGGACACTGTGGTTCTGCTCACTACAAGGAGTTGCTTGTAA
This sequence comes from Halisarca cf. caerulea, assembly GCA_963170055.1. Taxonomy (NCBI): domain Eukaryota; kingdom Metazoa; phylum Porifera; class Demospongiae; order Chondrillida; family Halisarcidae; genus Halisarca; species Halisarca cf. caerulea. The sequence continues at coordinate 351,085 of CAUJGJ010000006.1, forward strand.
AATAAATTGCTTTGGCAGTGATGGGATTACTGATCTTATTGCATTCATGGGCTCATGATAGAAGTGGCCTAGGTTTGTCTGATGCACGGAGACCCGGAAGGTCGGCATACATAGTGGCTGACTCAGGAAGGTTAGAATGTAAGATGTGGACCAGTTGGTTAAGAACAGCATCATGACTCCATATTTTGTAACATTGTGAAGTATGGATATCTTATAATTAGGAAATCCGGCTTCTAGGACATTAATTAAAATGTTTAGCGACTGCATGCAGCTCCGATGGCATAAAATCATAATGGGATAAAATCATAATTTAGTTGTGAGCTAGTCTTATGTAGCCAGACAAACCCCTTTTGTCCTGTATGAAGGAATGGGACATTTTAAAGGGATCATGCATGCTGGACCTTTTGAACAGTGATACCTTGGATCTGCAATGCTGAATGTTTGGACTATTGATAGCTCATGATCAGTTAACGATTTGTCTCTTAGTCATCATGTTAGTACACCTTTTCATAATTTTGGTATAAACCGCAATCAGTTTTTAGTTCTGCACAGCCATAGACATGTGTTAACATACAGTGATCAAGATTGGTATCGAAATATTATGTACCAATGCCATTCTACATCAATTCCTGTGATTTTCCAATCATCTGCATGTGTTGATTATCACTTGCAGCTTTGGGTTTCATTGAGTACATGTCATGTGTGAGTTAGTATGTGACAATAGTCTAAGATTAATATTGATGTGTATAATTTGAGCCAATATATTAAAAAGGCATATATATATATATATATATATATATATATATATATATATATATATATATATATATATATATATATATATATATATATATATATATATATATATATATATATATATATATATATATAACTATCTAACAACATATAATTAGTTGGGAATTGGGAATTTGAATCTAAGGGCTTCTCATTCAACCTCCTCTATGCACACCGAGGTTGGTTCTCAAGTTTCAAGGCCAAGGCCATTTCAACAGAGTGTATATCAATTCATGCTATAAGTTTAAAAGTGCAGTGCTTTCAAAGGACAGATCTAGACAAGTTGCTGGCAGCTACTATCTCTGAGTAGGATATATCCAGGACCTGCTTATTTGAGGTGAGATTGAGCAAGTATTGGACTACTGATCTTCAGCTCTTAGTATACCTGCATGTTATAGTACATTTTTCCGTGCATGTTTTTACACCAGTGTCCATGTGTTGTACTTGTTTGTTGTGAAATAATGTATAGTCTATAGCTTAGCATTAAGATGGTTTATACAGTTATCATTACTCTTAAACTATGAACATATAAATCTTTAGTATATACAGCGATCTGCTACATGAAATAGCATTAGCAAATCCAACTTTTGGTGAGTAATATGTGCTAGCTTGATTTTAATGATTTCTTGTATGCATGGAAGGTTGCTAAAATGGTATTCTATATATAAGGTCACCAAACAGATTAGTGAAGTTTTAATTATAGTTAAATTTCCATTGCAAGAAGGGAAAACTGATTGAGACACCCACACACTTAATGTACACATACATACACTTATATTAACTAGCTTCTGAATCAATCGTTGTGTATATGTGAGCTTGTGAGCGTGCACGCTCGCGCGCGCGTGCACACACACACACACACACACACACACACACACAAACACATGCACACACGCATACACCATGCATAATTGATTCAGAAGCTATAGTTTCCATTACTAAATCCTGTCAAATACAGCAAGTAAATTAATAAAACAGGTAGAATCTAAAAAACTACTTGGTTGCCCTCACAATTTTTGCTATAGACTAGGCTACACTAAGTATAAACAAAACTAGACTCATGCTAATACATATTATATTAAGATGTGGAGCAAATGACATGCCATTGCCAGATGCAGCAGCTACCCCTCTTTTCCTGGGATCAGAGAATGCAGTGAAGGTGTCACCATTGAGTTGAATGGCCTGTACCGCACTGATGCCATAATCTTCAAATGGAACATAATGCTTGTAACGTGTGCCGAGAAAGTCCTGCCAAGTTTTGTTCAATCCAAATGTATGGTCCATGTTTAACACTTCCACTTTTTCAACAATCTCTGTACCTCCTTCGGCATTCAGTGTGGCATACACTCTTGGTTTCTTGATTGCACTGCTAATACTCTCTCGACGGTTCAGGGTAAAAAAGGCACTCTAATTGTATGGAAAATAAGAATTTTTAAAGTATTTTGATTGGTTCACTATAGTTCATGAGCCACAACACACCTGTCCAATAGCTGGTGGGATCTTCCGACCACCTGAAGCTCCTATTGCAAGCTTCAGATTGCCATTCGAGTCAGTCATGATAGCTGGAGTCATTGCTGACAGAGGTCTTTTTCCTCCTTCAACATGATTGCATGGGAATCGATTTTCATGACCCACAGGAACGTAGAAATCACCCATTTGGTCATTTAGTAGGACACCAGTGGAACTGGACAAAAGTCCACTGCCAAACCAGTCATTAATGGAAGATGTTGCTGATACTACATCACCATTTGAGGTTGCCACGACAACATGAGTGGTTCCGAAGTTGGATTCAGAAGGGCCTGCCATGAAGCCGTAGTATCCCAAATCAGAGCTGGGGCGAGCCTCCCTAGTCATACGTGGCTCATAGGTATTGACGTAATTTTCCACATCATTAGCTGTCTGTAGATATATACAAGAAAGGAAAATACATGTATGTATAAGTAAACATAATAGTTACGATCCATTATTGTTAATTGCTGATTCCCTTCTAAAACTCGATTTCTATAGTGTTCAAATTGCTTCGTCAAATTTGTGAAAGTCAAGAACACCAAAGTCCACGAATGGATGCTATAATGGTTGAGGCATAGGCATTCATGCTGTATGGCATATAAAATGCACTCTTCCTCAGGTGCTTTGCACCCAAGGGATTTGTTATTTTATTTGTCAGCCTTTGCGTCTATGTCTTAACCACTGAATATAATGTTAACAATATTGCTTATTAGAGTTTGCATGTGTTTCTCTCCATTCTTCATGTTAGACTACTGTTAAAAGGAATTCTTGGTCAGGATTAAAAAAAAAGAATAAAGTGCTATCTTAGTTGGTGCAGTTGCCTTTGATATTCACCAGTCTAATAACCACGTATAGGGAATTAATAGCTGCAAGCATGGATGATTAGGACCTAGATTCTAAGAATACTTATATGAATGACACTGAAATCCATGCAATACTGTATTTTATTCATGCTGGCCAACGGATTCCATTTGTCGTTCTTGTTAATATGTTGGTGCCTTGGTTGAATTTTTGAATAGTGGAGTAAGAAAAACAATAGGTAACGTAATTTTGGTAGTAGGTTTGACCATTTGCGTAAGTAAAAGTAATTATTGGGTCCTCTAATCGAAGACTCAGGCAAAGAATGTGGTTCATGGCCCACTGGACTCCTCACTTGTCCCCCTTATCAGGAGCCAAAAACGCATCCCAGAACTGAACAGAGGACCCTACACTTTTAAAATGGGCTTTTTGGACTACCAGAAGGCTTTAGATGTAGCAATTTTGTTGCAGAGCATCTAGCTACCTGTGTAAATTCACAAAAATTGACGAAGATGGTACCCGCATTGTGTAACATCTTCACATACATTGGAGCACTTCCGACTAGTACGACTTTGCATGCATGGCGTTTCAAAACTATACAAAACTGGCTCTCTAGCAACAGATATGAAAGAGATGCTATCAAAGACAGTATACTGTTACATTAATATCTCTTCTGGTATATTATTTTGATTTGAGTAGCTTTTCAAACAAAGATTAGCCGTGTCCACACGAAGCCGCAAATCCGGATTGAATGCGCATTGAATCTACTTAAAATTCATTTTGGGGGCGTCGCCATGCAATGCACATCCGCGGAAGTGAATTATAATGCGCATTACTCAATCCATATTCGTAGGTGGATTGAAACCGGATTCTCCATTCCACCTCTACCAGCGTGAAGATGGCTGGTTCAGCTTGGTCAGTTGAGGAGACAAGAGTGCTGCTCAATCTGTGGGGAGATGAGAGAGTACAGAGGGATTTGGATGGTGCTACGCGAAATCGCACGATTTTTGAGCGTATTCAACGGGAACACACAAGAATGGGCTACCAAAGGATGTGGCAACAGTGTCGTGTTAAATTAAGTGAAGAATTTAACAGCCACATACAGGAAGATAAAGGATGAAAACAACCTAAGTGGGCGAGGAAGATCTGATTTCATTTTCTTGACCAAATAGATCGGGTTCTAGGAACACGGCCAGCCTCTAGACCCACCAATCTGCTTTCAAGTGGCACCCCCACATCACCCACAAGCAGGACCACCAGCGAAGACCCTACATCCGAAGATGGTCATCAAACCAATGGGCATGAGGATGAGAGGGAGGAACTGGACAGCTCTCTCCAACAGCTAAGCAGCAGCAGTGAGGCTGACACTCATGGAGGAGAAATAAATGGAAGTATAATACACCTGCTACCATCATCACTGACTCTTCCATGACTGTTACTGTAACAGCAACAACAACAGCAGGACCAATACCACCACCAACAATACTAACATCAGAACCAACATCAGCATCAACCACAGCAGCAACATCAACAACACCAACTACAATAGCAACAGCAACAGTTACATCAACAATGGTTGCAAGCAGTACACCATCAATGTCGGGGACATCTATATACAATTCGTAGAAAGAGAACAGAAGAGGACAGAAGGGTATCAGAGGTTCTTGAAAGGTTGGAGAGGCAAACAGAAGAATCAGACAAGAGATTTATTGAACTAGTAGTAATAATAATTAGATTATTAATTGATGATGATTAATAATATGATTATGAATAAGATGATTAATAATAATTTATTGAACTAGTAGTAACAATAGTAATATATTGTAATAATATATATACTGTAGTAAAGTAATTAATACATAGCCCCTCCAGCCCTCATGGCTCCTACACCTATGCTGATAGGAAATCAAGAGCAGGTGGGAGGCAACATTACCCACATGGCATTATTGATAAAAAGAACGTGCACGGTATTTAAAGCCATGTTCCTCGTCAACTATATATAGGTGCATGTCCACAGTCTCGGCAGTAATTACTTGCTATAAGCCATGCGTTTTAACTATTCCTTACGATACATATGCACGCTTGTACTAGCTCATTTTGTGTAGCTGATCACTCACCACATGACATTTTGCAGCTGTGTTGAGTCTCTTGAAAAGAGGGTCCCCAAGCTCCATCAGATGAGAGTTTGAGAATTTTGAGGCCTCCAAGAGCAGGTGGTAATCAAACAATTGATTACCTGTTCCTTTTTCTGTGATTAATGACCATAGGGCACTTTGAAAGGATGACGAATAATCCACAAACATGCCTTAAGAATTAATATAATGTCATATTCTTTTGTTGGAAAAGTTTATCTGTATTAGTTTTATTTAGTAGTTGAGACATAATTTAGTGCTATAGGGCTGTATGGCATAAAAATGCTCAGTCCTGCATGAGTGTATATTATATTATCTCCCGATGACGTCATACATCAAAGGCACCGCCTGGGTAGTAAATCGTGTACCATCCCTGTGGTCAGGGCAGTAACCTACAAGCGCCCAGTTTGTCATAACAATTAAAAGTTGTCGATTAATGCGCAAAAGGTCGCAATAACACTTCCACAATGTACAGCAACAATAGCAGAGTAGCTGCCTTCTAAGTGTTAAAAAGAGATAAAATAGTTACCACATGGCTTCCTTGGGGAGCAACATGTTTACTGACCTCATCCCTCGGGCCTTCGGTCAGTAAACCTGTTACTCCCCAAGGAGCCATGTGGTAACTATTACTTATACCAAAACTCCTGTCACCAAGTGCCTATGTTTATCACCATTATGTTGTGGACTTTGGGCATGCAATTGCTCTAGCTTGCAGGAACTTGATGAGGAAATTTAAATGCTTCATATTGAGTCTATTGGCAATGAGAATCATCCCTGAAGAATACTTCTCCTCTATGTGATGTTAAGTTTACTTCTGCACAGTGGCAGAGCTGGATTGCCTTTTAGAGTGTTTTATTCAAGAAGCTGTTCATTGACAAGGAACATTACAGAAAGTTAATTCCCTCAAATCACGGATATATTTTTAAATGTGTGTGTTATGGCCGTAGGAGTAGGTCCGGTTGGTCTGGTTTTCACCGGACCAATATCACCCAACCTCAGTTTTTTACTTTTAAGAAAAAACCTTTTATATAGCAGACTCAGAAATACACATAACCCAAGCAACTATGAAGATGTTTCATTTACACCTTAGATTACTTTTGTGGTTCCAGAATTGAAAGATTTTCTAATTACTGTAGTCTGCTTATCCATGACCATTTAGATGATTACACCGATTGTGCGAGAAATGTGTTCACTTCGACACTATTTTTGCATGACGTAGTCATGTAGGTCAATACGCAACTAAGATACTTTGTTCATGGAGTGCTATTATTGCAAATTTTTCGTGCGAGAGTGCTGGAAAATCATTGCTGAAGCGTTAAATAACCCACTACCTGCCTCTCCACATCAGCCTATAAGAAATTTACATTCCCTGAAGAGGACATTTGCATGGGTAAAATAAGCCAGTGGAGAAGATCTTTCCACCATGAAGATATGATGTTAAATTGTCGATTTGAGCTGTTTTGTTGGAAGTAATAAATGCTTTTAGTTTAATTTATTGGTAGTTGTTCTTGTTTAAATGTATGTCAGAACTGCATATAGGCAGAAAACAAGGGGTGTTGTTTTAGTGCTTCGATAACATCTGCCATTTTGTTTTATTTCCAAATCAGACCTAACCTACCTACGCAGGGCTATGACCTACTAAGCGCCCAGTTCATATTATACAAATATAGCTGTCACTTAAAGGCCACAGACACCTGCACAGTTTTTTGATATATGAAAGGCTACAAATTAAAAATAATGCAATTTGATACTGATCTTAGTGCTCCCCCACATATGGTGAGGGAGTTACAGCAATTTAAAGGTGATTAAAATCCAATTAATACGTGGGCAAATTCTGGTATTCCGGGGAACAGTGTTGAAGGGTGGGGTGACGTCACAGTGGGAACTGGTTTTGCAATTTATGCACGTTTGATCGCAAGCGTTAAGGAGAAATCAGTCTGTACTGCTCGGGTATGTTGAACGATAAGCTCAAAATTCACTCTAATGAAGAAGAAGAACATACTTATGGATATTATGAAGGGATAGTTGAACAGCTAGAGGTAGGACAGTACCAATTAATACGAGCAGTGTAACACCTATGGTGAAGACGACTGCAGCGTAGAAGAGAATGTTGACGATTCGGACGAATTCTTAAGATTCTGGAGACGGCGAACGAGTACATTGATGCAATAATACCTGGTATAGAGTACGCTATCGATTCTTTTCTGTTTCTCATATGTATAGATGTTCATGCAGTACATTGTAGTGCGTGTTTGTTGGTTGTCGAGAAATTCGTAAGAATGATGATATAAAATGAGTTAATTATATGTCGAGACACCTGGTGTTGGACTGCATCTGAAGGTCTTGGAATGAGCAACATTTCAAATATGCCATGATTACACCCATAACCTTACATGGTGTTGTATCCTATTCAGTACCAAACCACATGCAGTTCTAACTTGATATACCATGATCGACAATGTGTGTTTAAACTGAAGGCCATTGCAAAGTATCCATCACCCTATATGTAGTCAATAGCACATATTAAAAACTTTGCAGTGATCGAAGCATAAGTTTGTTCTGTTTAGTATGAATTTTAATATGATTCAGAACTTCATATTGCATGTGTAGTATGCACTGCCAGATGTACCAACATACACCAATTGCAACTGAAAATTTAATTGTTTGCTAACTTGATGGCTGAGTTGTGCACATGGGGACTGCACAGGAGATTATAGCACCAATCCCTTGCCCAGGTATGTATCTCCAGCTCCAAATTGCAAGATGTCAGTATGCAATTTAGCTGTCTGTCAGCAATGGCGCTTGTCTTGTTTGGCTCCTCACATTCACTTCTGAAAGAGGGAGGCAAGCTTTCGGGTGTTTGCAAACTGATGCTGGGTTTCCTTGAATAATAGGGACTTGCTCTATTCCTTAGGTGTTTGGAAATCTTTGAAGTCAATGACATTACGTCTCAGTAAAACTTCAGCGGGAGTTCTGTTGTATGATACATAGAATGGATTCTGAACAGAACATGTTAATGATTGCACTGAAGTGTATGTGAGTTGAGTGGAAGTCATTACAAAAGTTGCTGCACAGCTGTATCAATACAGCCCAAGGGAAATGGTAGCTGGCACACTGATTCATGCACAAGCAATGGGTTTTCTTGCATCTGGTTTTGAAAGCCAGCTCTCGTCAAGACAATCCCATCTGTTTCTATAGCACATGCAGTTTTCGAGTTGTACACTTCCATTTTGAAGCGTATTAAAGCGCACTGGTGTACATTGATGAGTATTGGCAATTTTGGTTCTGAGAGAAGCCCCTTTCTGCATGGAATTTTCGCACAGATTCTCCTTCACAAAGTCTTCCGCTGCACTCTCCAGCTATTCAGCTTTGCTTTGTGACATTGTTCCTTGTGAGTAGTTTTGAGCAATTTTGTTCCCAAATGTAGAGGTTTTAATATGGAAACACTATAGAACCCTTGCAGTTATGTAATAACAGATTATGCAAATAGCCTGTCGGCCATGCTGGTGTACACTCTTTACTCTTTACTGACAATAAAGATTAGAAATATGATTCAAGGGATGACAAAAGAGGCTATTGCTCGGTGGTTACACTTCTCTTCGATGAAACAAAAGGATTCTAAGAGTAGATTCTTAGATAAGCTGCATGTGATAGACGGATTGGATCCTTACGAGACCGAGAGAAGGGATTGGAATGACGGCATTGACTTGTGGCCTAGTATTATGTACATAAATCTTGGGATGCATTTATTAGTTACTGTAAGTCCATACAGAGGTGAAGAACTCTTGAACTACAAGAGCTTGGATTGCTACCATGCAGAACTTTTTATTCGGCTGCGTCAGGGAATACTAGTGAGGTCTGTGACTAACAAAGGAGAGGAAAAGCGAATTGTCATTTCTAAGGTATGCCATGCACACATGGATAATAATAATCACATAATAAGTGTCCTAGTGCCTTCTTGGCATGATGCACTTAAAATTAATAAGGAGGACAGAGTTATGCATCACTTTAAATGTATCATCAATTTCTTAGGTTAATCATTCACAAAGACTCATGCAGTGAACAGTCTCTGACCCCCTGAGTCATTGCTGATCCAAATGGCAGGATTCCCACTGTGACGGCACAACCAAAATGGTAGAATTTTTGGGCGATTGTACTGGAAGTGAGCGATTTCCTCGCTAACGAAAGCTCATGAACAAGTTTTATTCCAATTTTCGCTGGTTTTAGAGGATAATCTCGTGATATGAGCCAGGTTGTCTGAAGGTGTCAGTGGCCATAAAAAGTGCAGAAGTCACAATAACAACCCTTGCACTGCATATAGCAGTGCAACTGTCTCTAAGTGTTAAAAAGAGAAGAAGCTGATTACCACATGGCCTCTTGGTGAGCAACATGCTTACTGACCTCATCCCTTTTGGTCAGTAAGTATGCTGCTCCTCAAGGAGCCATGTGGTAACTAGTACGTATACTGCAAATTAAATTGCTTCTAATTAATAATTAACACCCACTTCACCTTGCATAAGTTTCAGGAATACGGCCATAGCTGATCCACTTCCTGGTGCAGGCACTGTGTACATTGTGCTGGCAGATCCAGTGATGGCAAACTGTAGAGGCTCCCTTTGTATGGCTGAATAGTAGTAAAGATCATTAACTGAGAATCTTTGGCGATTGATTGTGCAGTACTCTGTGGACTCTAAACAGGCTGCTCTATTGATGTCTTGAAGCAAACGTCCTGCTATAGACCCAGAGTAGAACTCCTGAAAGCCCTTATCTCTGATTGTTTTGAGAGTTTCTGCTAATGTAGGTTGCTTCACCAGTTTAGCTGGATTGAGTCTGATTGCATCTACACGTGGCCTACACAATGTCGTATACAATAACATGCAGGCGAACAAAACCATTCAATGCATGCACTTTTAAATTAAATTAGAATTTCTTTTGTCGTATAAGTGCATGCTATTTAATTAAAACAAGTGTGAATTAATAATATTCTCAAAATTAATTAGTCCAGACAAATGCAAGGTACCATGACTGGCCAGGAGTGCACATATCTTATATATAGGCACGAGCCTGGTCTAACAGAATGTCAAGTATACTCCTAAAAACATTATTATGACATTGTCGGTTAATAGTGTCGGTAAATGCATATGTAGGGGTGGGGTGGGGGATGTACACTGCTTGGAGGTATATGTAACTGCATCACTGAGAGTAGTGGAAATTCTAGTTTTGTTTCAGTATAATATGCTATGCATACATGCAGGTGAAAGCTTCAGATCCAGCACTTATGGTACGAGAGGGATGAAGAAAGAGAATCTATAATACAGTGGAAACTCATGATTACGAATCCCAGGGACACTGAAATTTCTTCATTGTATCAGAAATTCACTATAACCAGTTACATTTTCATAGTAGAACATTAACTGGGACACATGAGTTTATTGTAAGTAAGTTTATTTCCACTGTACATAGTAATATATAATTCACAGTAACTTGGGAAGAGCGAGAGGGTTTAGTACTGTATATTCTCTAAAAATTCGTCACACCTAGTTTTACAAAACTTTCGTCTGATGAGAGAATTTGAAGTTATTATCCCACCTATGAGAACAGCTGACCTATTCTTAGAGTTGAGCGACGAATACTTAGAGAGCTGACGAAATTGTAGAGTTCGGCTATTATATGTACCTATAATGATTTAAATAACCCTAAAAAGTGGTGAAAAGAACGTTAAAGCGTTTTACTTCGCTTTTTGGTGCATGGTTTGCAATTTGGAGGGGATAGCGCGTTACCTAGTCTATATATATATATATATATATATATATATATATATATGTACGTATGTATATATCATATACAGTGTAGTGCATGACATATGTGTATTTTTTGTAGCTTGAAGTGAATGGATGTGTGGTAGTTCCTACTTTAAATATACTTGATAACTTGATAAGAATCTAGTGTTTTTCTTGAATCTGTCAGGGCCATCTTCTGTGTCCTTAATAGCATCTATCATGTGTTGGGAGGGGTAAAATCCATCCTCAGCATACTCAATGGCCTTCTTGAAGACCAATTCTCTCTTAGTGAGTGTATTGCTACTGAAGAGATTCATAGCTAGTTCCATCCCTTTCAGCTCTCCGGGTATCGCAATTGCGTAAGAGCCTGTGGGGTGATAACATTAGGAGTTTCTGAAATGCAATTATAAATTTATTTAATAAATCAATTCAATGAAAGTCCATTGCAAGTGCAGTTAGGGGAGAAATATAGGTGTTTGTGTGTGTGTGTGTGGGGGGGGGGGGGCTTGAATCAACGCTAACCTTTACACTTGTATGCAGCATGGTTTTGTACTTATTAGCATATTAATAATATCTGCATACACTATTTGGTAGTTAAGGCATAGGCGCAAGGGCTGTAAAGCATATAAAATGCACTCGCCCTCAGGCACTTCGTACCTGAGGGCGAGTGCATTTTATATGCCATACAGCCCGCGTGCCTATGTCTTAACTATTATAGCATTCGTTCGTGGACTTTGAGCAAGTGTTCTTGACTTTCAGGAATTCGACGAAGCAATTTGAACGTTAATTATCAAGTTTCCGAAGGGAATCGGTGGTGAGAATCCCCAAAGAAAATCCTTTTAGCTATTAATTACCTCATATCTAGTCTTTTGAAGTAATTTCTTGCTTACAAGTGCATAAAATGAACTCTGGATGATTTTTCCAGCACTATGGCAGCCGTTTTCTTTTCGGCGTTGCTCCATATAATGGCTGACAAAGCGCTAGAGTTAAACTTGTGACTGATGAAAAGTAATTCTCTTCTTTTACTCATTTTATATGGCTAAAGATGATTTGCTTATTATAAGCACATTTTCTCTGTCTTATAGAGCTACAAATTCTAGCCTTTTCATGTCACTTTCCACTACATTTGCCCATGCTACCACTGCCATCTCCCTTAATTGACATCTATCAAGCAATTAACTCCACAGCAAATCTTCACGGTGACATGCACCCCTACCTAATCTCTGTCCATGTAGTAAATTAATGTGTGTGTATATACTGTGTATGTCCTTGTTCACATGATTGTATTTTGATTCCCTTGAAGTCCCTTTATATCACCTTGCACCTAGTTGTTTTCTTTTTAATCCATGTACTATGTTCATTCCTGCCTGTAATTCTGTAATTCCAGTTAAGAGCTTACACTATGCATCTTAATTTCGTGCCAATTAAATCACACATCAATCTCATTGTCTACGTTCATTATTATTATCATATTATTGGACCCACATGTAGCATACATTTTAATTTCATGCAAAATTTCCCCACCAAATTGTCTTCAATAACAGCCGCATCTTATTAACTTTTAACTTTATACAATTTAATATATTACTTTCCTCATTCCACCATTATTTCATTGCCGTATATTTGGCTGCACCAACTTAGGTGCATGTCAGTCTATCAGTCACAATTTGTGACTGTAAAGCAATAAAGCAATAATAATAATAGCAGCTCAACAGTACATGAGCCGTTATGGTGCCTTGAACCATAAACAGCTTTTCTAAAGGCCCCTATTCACCTTAAACCAACTCTTGAACTTCGACTAAAAGTTCTCAACAAACCAACAGTTTCTATAGCTAAAATCAATTTCTGCACGTTAGGAGAGAGGGGAGACACACATTAGTATTCAAATCGAGGAATACAATGTGATACAAAAGAAAAGCCTCGGACACAGGGTTAACCCCACAGTGAAGTGCAAGGCTTGGTATTAGCCAAAGAGCAAAAGAGCACTACAGGGCCCTGGCAAGGCTAGAAGTAAACGGTGTCATCATTACAAAACTGGTGAACAAAGGGGTGAACAGCAGTTCAAAGTGAAAAAAATCGCGTAAGGGTTCTCCGCTGCTGTCACCGTCTTCAACGCTTCTGAAATACTCATTACACCGTTCCTTCTATTGGATTTCACTCTTCTTATTCATAGGTTGTGGCAACTCCTTTTCGTCACAATTCTTCTCTGCATCTTCACAGTTGCCACGTGGTGGTAGCCATTTTGTTCCCAATCGATATCAATCAAAAAATAACTAGTTGTGAACAAAGTTCAGAACCTTGCTAAAAGAAAAGGACATTGAAATTGAATGGGAATGGGAATATGGATGAAATAATTGATTGCATAAAATTATAATGTAGTTGTGAGCTAGTCTCATGTAACCAGACAACCCCTTTGGTCCTGTGTGAAGGAATGGGACATTTTAAAGGGATCATGCACGCCTTTTGAACAGTGATACCTTCTGCAATGCTGAATGTTTGGACTATTGATAGCTCATGATCTTAACGATTTGTCCCTTAGTCACCATGTTAGTACACATTTTCATAATTTTGGTTTAGAATGCGATCATTTATTAGTTCTGCACTTACAAGAACTTCAACACTACTGCTTGTCCTGACAGACTCACTAGACAAAATACACTCTCTAGTAGTACTCAAAGTATACTAAAAATAGTTGAGCTATTGCCACCTATCTGAACCCCCTGCAGCATTGGGTATGCCAATATAAAATTTCTGATAAATTATTCCCGCATTATGCCTGTAAAATTTCACCACCTATTATTTCACATCTGTGCCAGTGTATTCCCCTCATCCCTGTTGTGGGCACTGTGATTCGCCTTTTATACGAAGGCGCCGATGGCGGCAAAAGGCATGCACTCTCCTTCCTGCTCCGCACTCGGCGTTTGTACGGAAACATGGCCGCACACACAATCTATACAGTCACAGGTGGCAGGGCTGGCAAATGGCCGTCACAATGGCGTAGCTATTCAGTGGCCCGAATCGCGATATCAGATATCCTTCCTTTCATTCGAAAGTAATCCAAAATCGCTTAGGATAAACTCAAGAGTGTCATTTTTTATGTACTCGAACATGAGGAAAAGGACCGAACGTTGAAATCTGACATCGCCTGGTGTTGACCAAAAAAGGGAGGTTTTTCTGCCTTTACCGATCAGCGAGATCGCCCAACGAAGCGATCAACAGCTTAACGTTAAGAATTCCTGTCAGCGAATTACTTTTAAATGTAAACATGCGCTAAAGCTGTGAAGTCGAGTCGCAATTCGCGTGCAAAGTTTTTGGCTCATTGGCCTCAAGGTGGTAATTTACCCGCCGAATGCATGGGCAAACTCGAATGGAGTCCCGTCTGCAACTGAATCAATTAACCTCGCTACCGCTCGGAAATAATACTAGTTCAGATTACGTCTGAAGGGGCTCGCCTAAGCCCATGCGGCAATTATTGCAAACACGAGTCTATTGGCAGCATGCATGATGCATGTTGCAAGAATTACACCGGCAATTATTGCGAACATTAGTATTGGCAGCATGCATGATGCATGTTGCAAGGATTGCACCGGCACTCCAGTTAGTCAGACCATGGTTGGGAACCGGACCACTTTTCAGCACAGTCCTGCATGAACATTTTTCCTTTCAATACACTATTAGTCTTATTGAGTAAAATCAGTTATTGACATAACACTGTGACAATGACTATATACTGCATGAATGGCCAGACCCCCTCTGTGATGTAAGTTCATGTGGAAGTATCAGGACTATGTCATTACTTCATCGAGTAAGGCAGAAGGGGTTAATTTGGAATGGCATGTAATTTGGAACGGTCATGCAGGCCAAAAAGCAATGACAATGACAAACTACATCCATATTTCTCATCTGTATTGTCTCATGAAGTGGGAGTTCAGCAGTCACTGTGGCAAGTATGGAAGACCCTGCTCCATGAATTACCATCTTTTTGCAGTCAGAAGAGCTTTGGAGAGAAGCTCAAGCCTGCCAAGCCATGATTGAAAAGCTTTGCATGCGCAAGTACATAGACCGGATAATCTGCGATATGATCGCGATTTGTGCATCCCGTAGCTGGATCAAAGATGCCATGGTTTAGTGAAGGATCTCTGCTGTTGAACGCAAATCCCGCTGCTCCGAAGTATCTACGATACCTTTTTGAACGTTAGGAGTAGTTTTCGAAGGATTTGCGAAGTCTAAAAGACTTAGTGTTTATGAAACGTACGGCAGCCTGTAGAATGGACGTGATCAATCAACCAGGATGTCGTCATTTGTTCCTCAGACGAGGGCTTTGGCGTTCGTTCGAAGAGGTCTGTAGTTCGGCGCTGAGACTTGTGATCCTTTGGAAGTCGTTTTGTCGTCCAGAAAGAATCCTATGCCCAAACAAATCGATTTGATTGGTTGTACATTCTGGGCCTAAAGTTGACATATAGAGTAAAATATGCCAATTCGGCCGGATACAAATTTGGCCACCTGATACTTCATACTGATAAAGGCTATGAACTTACAATTCCTGTCAACCATAATACTCTATATGGACTGGCTGTAGTTGGAAATTTAGGTGCTTCTGTTGTACCTTTCAGGAATAGGAGCAATTCACCTCCTGTGGCCAAATACATGAATATTCGGCCATTTGTATGTAAAATTTGTCCACACTTATTTCTCAGCCGATTCAATTTGGAAGACTCTGAAATTTTCACAGCAAATCGCAATGTACATCCCCTAATTTGATGTAAAATTTCAGCTCCAAAGTGTTCAAGCAGGTTAGTTTAAAACAAATGATGTTACATACACTTGAAATCTGGCCTTGTGCAAATGCATACTCACGAGGATGTGAATTCACCACGTAGGGTGGTAATCCAGAACTATAGACACTGTGCCAGAGAACCTTTTGCACTATTGTGAATAATCTCCTGTATGCATGTTGCAATGAATTTGTAATTTTATGTATTGTAGACACAAGATTTTTGTAGGTTGTTAAGAATTAGCTGATGTACATAAATCTACTGCTTAATGTGCGTGATCATGGTACTCATGCACCTCATGCATGCAGGAGCCTATTCAAATAGTGCAAAAGGCTCTGGGATAGTGTCTATAGTTCTGGGTTGCCAGCCTATGCAGTGAATATTTAATATATACATATATGCATTTGCACAAGGCCAGATTTCAAGCGTATGTGACATCGCCTGTTATAACCTAACCTACCAGTGAACACTTTGGAGTTGAATTTTTATACCAAATTAGGGGGCATACATTGTGATTTGCTGTGAATTTTTCAGAGTCTTCTGAATTGAATCGGCTGAGAAAACAAGTGCGGACAAGTTTTACATACAAACGGCCAAATATTCATTTATTCGGCCACAGGAGGGGAATTGCTCCTATTCCTGAAAGGTACAACAGAAGCACCTAAATTTCTAATTGCAGTCAGAACATATAAAGGGTTATGGTTGACAGGAATTGTAAGTTCATAGCCTTTATAAGTATAAAGTATCAGGCGGCCTAATTTGTATCCGGCCGAACTGGCATTTTTTACTCTAGATATTATAAAAACAGTTTATAGTCTGACAATATAGGTCTGGCGTAGTCGACCCAATCTCGTCCTAGTCTTGCGTAGCCGTGAGACTATAATCTCGCTCGGCTCCGAACGAGAATTTGTCAAGTGCGCCCAACTAGTTAGGGTCTATGCATATCTACTCGACCCTAATACCTATGGTCTATGCATAGAGGGTCTATGGTCTATATCAGCACACAGTCCGGGAACTTCTGTTCGTACGGTCCGCGTCCACGCGGACGGTTCGCAAAATAGAAAGTACCATTATGATAATTTGGCGTGCTAATGGGTAGATTTCAAGTAAAACAACAGTGGTGATAAAGATTAATTTAACAGCTAACCTGTTGTCATTCTGAAGTTTTTCCCTGCAGCATCGACTGGTTTATACTGATTATCCATTGCCGAAATCGGAGCCCTCTCACGAGCATCAATAACTTTGACGGAATATCCTCCTGGTGCACTGCTGCTCTTTTTGCCCACAAGCATCATCATACCTCCTCCTATACCGCTACTGTGGAAGTTGACCACTCCTAGACAGAGAAGACTAGCAACCGCTGCGTCCACGGCATTCCCGCCATTGTTGAGGACGTCCAATCCAGCTTCGGAACACCTCTTGTCATCCGTAGCGACTGCACCGCGATCACCTGTTACCTCCACAAATTCATCCTGTGACCCTGTTTGTCCATTGAACAAAGCTGGCTCAGCAAGATAGACACTAAGAGTTATAATACCTGCGACGAAAAAGCATGCCACCAATATGACAACAATTACACAGACGATACATTTCTTTGCCATATTGAAGGATCAGACTTTCAAAATTTACTGTTCTCCTCACACTGTCAGGAAGATATCCATATATATATATATATATATAGCAAATTCCTGACCCCTCCCTTGAATACTGCGTATTAAACCAGAAATTTTGAATCAGTCATTAATGTATTGGCTGCCAATTTCTCCGCATAACAAATCCTAATTCGCGCCTTCTGTACTTTACGTACGATGCAATTTATTATCAGAGAGAATTGAGAGGAAATCGCAAACAGAAATGACGCCAAGCCTGCCGGAAGGGATTCGACATGACCACCCGGCGAATATTTACGATTATATATTTAACTACATTCATAGGCACTGATCAGGTGGTTTGTTTTGTAATGACATAGGGGTGGAGTGTTCAGTTCTTGGAATCCGCGACTGTGTTCACCACAAAGGGTTGTATCATATGACATATGAATTTATGAATCAGATTTATAATCCCTCCAACTTGGTACTTTTGCACGTCAGTGTCCATATGCCTGACACATATAACATAATTATTATCTCATGATATAACTAGCTGTGAACACAGTTCGGAAACTCACGCAATAAGTTGCCCTTACATCTGATCATGGAATAAGAAGTGGAATGATAATATTGCAAGAAAGTTTCACTAGGTACGAGAATATGCATGCTGTGAATCCCCATTATACAAAGTGCCAATGGAGACAATTAAAAGGCTAGTATCACAAGCCAGCCCCTCCCGCCACTTTCCTTCTTACAAAGGGTGGGGTTAGGGTCTGGTCTGGTGCCCATTCAAGTTTCGTTCGAAGGCTGCAGA
>CAUJGJ010000006.1:379276-381776 GCA_963170055.1 Halisarca cf. caerulea
GTATGCAGTGAAGGTGTCACCATTGAGTTGAATGGCCTGTACCACACTGATACTGTAATGTTGAAATGGATAATGCTTGTAATCATTTCTGAGATGCTCCTGCTGATCTTTGCTCAATCCAAATTTGTGTTCACCCTCCAGTTCCACTTGTTCAACAATCTCCCTACCTCCTTCGGCCTTCAGTGTGGCATACATTCTTGTTTTCTCGATTGCACTCTTAAGACCCTCATTTCGGTTCAGGATGAAATAGGCACTCTATGGAAAATGAGAATCTTCGATTCAAATGTATTTTGATTGGTGGATCATAGTTCACGAAGTACAACGTACCTGTCCGATAGCTGGTGGGATCTTCCGACCACCTGAAGCTCCTATTGCAAGCTTCAGATTGCCATTCGAGTCAGTCATGATAGCTGGAGTCATTGCTGACAGAGGTCTTTTTCCCCCTTCAACGTGATTGTATGGGAATCGATTTTCATCACCCACAGGAACGTAGAAATCATCCATTTGGTCATTTAGCATGACACCAGTGGAACTGGACAGAACTCCACTGCCAAAGTAGTCATTAATGGAAGATGTTGCTGATACTACATCACCATTTGAGGTTGCCACGACAACATGAGTTGTTCCGAAGTTGGATTCAGAAGGCCCTGCCATGTAGCCGTAGTATGACAAATCAGTGCTGGAGTGAGCCTCGCTGGACATGCGTGGCTCATAGACATTGAAATCCTTTTCCACATCATCAACTGTCTGTAGATGATGAACAGAAAATGAATTTAAATGTATAAACATAATATTTTAGTCATTCCCACTGTTATGTTAGTGGGTACATGGGGAATAAACTAAGTACTATAACTCTTGGGCTGCACCTTGATGCATGTTTGCGCGTGCATGTGTGTGTGTGTGTGTGCACGCACGTGTGTACATGCATGCATGTGTGTGTGTGTGTGTGTGTGTGTGTGTGTGTGTGCACGCGTGTTTGTGTGTGTGTATGTGTGCATGTGCGCGTGTGTGTGCGCGCGCGCGCGTGTGTGTGTGTGTGTGTGTGTATGAGGCAGTTCAAAAGGCCACAAGTGGAGATAAGTTACAGCATGCATGGCATTTTAGGTGGTAGGGAGAAACGTGCATGCATATATGATGTAAAGCCTACTAGGACTCACCTGATTATCGACAGTAAAATTAATGGTGACATGCTATGTAGTAACTATTTCTCACAATACCTTTATGTACGTATATGCTATACATATAGCTAGTCACTCACCACATGTGCAGTTTCGTTAAAATCAGGGTCCCCAAGGTTCATCAGATGGGAGTTGGAGAATTTCGAGGCCTCCAAGATATAGTGGTAGTTAAGAAATTGATCATTTGGTACTCCTTTTTCTGGAATATTGGTGACATATATGTCAATTAAATTCATGGCGAATGTGACATGTACAAAGTATACAGAGTATTATGCAATGGCACCCCTCTAATCCAGACCCCTGAATTGCAGACACCCCTCTAATCCAGACCCCTGAATTGCGGGCACCCCTCTAATCCAGACCCTGAATTGCAGACACCCCTCTAATCCAGACCCCTGAATTGCGGGCACCCCTCTAATCCAGACCCCTGAATTGCGGGCACCTGTCTAATCCAGACCCCTGAATTGCGGCACCCATCCAATCCAGACCCCTGAATTGCGGCACCCGTCTAATCCAGACCCCTGAATTGCGAGCACCCCTCTAATCCAGACCCCTGAATTGCGGGCACCCCTCTAATCCAGACCCCTGAATTGCGGGCACCCCTCTAATCCAGACCCCTGAATTGCGGGCACCCCTCTAATATGGACGCATATCACTGGACCCAGATGATTCTCCATGCTTTGCCATGGCACTTCTTCAACGTACCCCTAAAAGGAAGACACCTCAATGATCAGGACATCCACAGTTCTGTCTCGTCCCAAGGTGTCCTGAATAGAGGGGGGTTCTACTGTATACTTGTACATACATTTGTGTGTAAAAGGCAGGATTATTGTTATACTGACTAGAGTTTTATATAAATACCCTACATGCAGGAGGTGATTTCACTCAGAGAAAGGAAAGGGTATTAGGCTCTTTGAATTAATGACCTGGCAATGAGACTTAGAATCACATCTATCAGCCAACCTTACTACACAAAACTCAATGTCTTAATTGTTCTCGATTAGTGTACAATAATTATATTGTTACAACCCTCATGTAGTCCTGGTTATCAGATGTTGCTATACATATACAACATACACACACACAAAGGTATGCACATCAACACAAACACACATATACACACAGCAAATGCACACACACACACACACACACACACACACACACACACACACACACACACACACACACACACACACACACACACACACACACACACACACACACACACACACACACACACATGCACACACACACACACACACACACACACACACACACACACACACACACACACACACACACACACACACATACACATACAC
>CAUJGJ010000006.1:394276-419276 GCA_963170055.1 Halisarca cf. caerulea
TCTAATAGAGCCTCTATACGAGTTCTAGTGAGGGCTTGCTGGGATTTGTATTGCTCAAACTCCCACCTACATTTGGTAATATGGATGTAAGGCTTTAAAATGAAATCAGTTACGTTGTCTGTTTGGCTAATGCAGTAGTCAATAAGAGTCATGGCTCCCTCCGTTGTCAGAGAAATCTGCAGTGGATGCAATAGCAAAATGTATGGCGTAGTGTTAAGAGCATTACTGTGCCTGGAATAATTGTAAATGGTCCAAGCTGTGATATAGAGAGCAAATAAACTACCAATAGACCAACTATTGCTTCTCTCCAACTGGTAAGCCAAATCACGCTGGTTTTTCAAGATGTAGTCTAGGTTTCCCGGTGCACTCACATTACCACAGAAGAAATACACGCATTTGAAGAAAGGATCTTCATCCGGTTTTGCCAACTGGTACTTACTGACAAGTTGTGATTCTTCAATGTTACTTCCTCCCAACTTTCTTATATGGCAATACTTTTTATCAAATTTGTTTCGGCTACAGCCAAAATATGTTTGGAGAATGTGGTAAAATGACCCCCTTGGTAGGGGTCTACAACATGGTGGAATTGATTCATCCTGTACTTGTTGTACCTGCAATGTTTGGTATCTTAGAGTTACGGTAACTTTGATCAGTAATAATGAGGTTCTCCCCAGCGTGGTGACATATCAAATTCAAACTGAATTTAGTTTGATCGAATTAAGTGAAACTTACGTGTAAATGACCGTATAAACGTATATCGAGGATCAAAAACCGTATTATACGATTATCACCGTGAAGTTCAAAAAGGATATATATAGCATGGGTGAAGACGAACAATCACTCTCTAATTTCTTGTTCACATTCTTCCTTGACTTGTTTGTTTCCCATTATTTATTATTAAATACGCGACCAATGAACCTTATAATGGGTTCGACAAAACCTCAACAACATGCATATGTAGTCTGGCGTAGCCTAGACCATATTTCTATGACGTCATTACTTGATGACGTCAGTCACGACAAGCATGGGTCTGGCTACGTCAGACTAATGCATATGTATCATTATCATTGATCTAATATTAATTATAATGATATCAGGATGCATACGTATGCAATAAAAATTATTTAATGTAAATTGAACGGTTTCTAGCTAGGGTGCAATCTGTTAAAGGAACCCCGCGATGGCGAGGGTAGTATTATTAATAACCGAAGTTATAATAATTATTATAAACAAAAATATACTGCATGTATTATTACCAGGTCCTGCTTATTGAGGCTGTCTTGAGCTCTTGCGATTGGTATCACTTCAACTGAAGATCCATTGTTGTCATAAGTTTTAAAGTGCAATGCATTCATAAGACAGATGGCAAATTGATGGCGAACTACTACCTCTTAGCAGGGTGTAGTGAGTATACTGCATGCCCAAAGTTCATATATCCTTTGATATGAGATTTTCAATGAGCAGGTGTTGGCCTACCAGCCTTCAGCTCTTAGTATACCTGCAGCCATCTGTAACACACATCCACATGCTCACACACATGCACTCATGCATGCATGCATATGCACTCACACACATGTACACACACACACAAACACATGCACGCCGGCATGCATGCACACACATAAAATATAATATATAATTATATTATATGTGCTGATGGAATGGGCCAGGGTATATTCCTGTATAGAGTTTTAAGGTCTAGGTGAACCTAGCCGGCCGGCTTGCATGTTTATACATGTACCTCAAATTAAGGGGACACAAACTTTGTATATACTCGAGCTCATCATCAGAGGCAATTAAATATTATCATGCAAGGCTATAGCTGGTTTAAAGTTAGAACCCCTTATATATTATCTATGGTATAAATTACAATAACAATACCCATGCATGCAGGCCAGCGCCCGTGCCAATGCAGGTTTTTATATTATACCGTTCCATGCATGCACTAGCTGCATGTGCATGCATAACATTATAATATTATTATGTATTATAAATTGCATGATTTAATTAGAACTCATGATCAAACTATCATTGGTATGCATGGTTATTATTAGTTCTATAGATGGAAATTATAACTTTCGTACCACACATGCTACAAATTGGGGTATAGGGGGCCTGTAGGGTTAATGAAGAATAAAATACTATTAATAATAATACCTTTTATACCACTGATATGCACAACACTATTACAACCATGTAATAACTTCAATCATAATCATTTCCACAAATATAATACACAGAAAGTTTGGTTAGAGCTGAGTATGGGTAATGTCAGTCTCGTATCGCCCACTTGAGACCTTCTTCTTTAAGAGGGAGATCTTGTAGGCGGACGACGGGATCTTCAAGTCCAGACCAGACATGGTTAGTGTATCACTGGTGAATTGGATCTGGGGATTTGAAGGTTTGAGTTCCACTTCAGATTGATGGTGGAAGGTGACCTCCACACATCCTAGAGGAAAGCAGTTGGAAACATACAGTAAGAGAAACAGGAGTACAACTGAGGACACGGAGTAGTGTGTGCATGCACGTATGTGCACATAAAGATAACATGTCCATACATGCACACATGTGTGTACATACATGAACACAACACACACACACACACACACACACACACACACACACACACACACACACACACCTTTCTCCCCCACAGGTAGACTTGGTATTTTCCATACCATTCTCTTGTGCTCGGCTGACCTACATAATATGAATAAAAGGGAGAATGATCAGATGGTAACACCTGTGGTAGTGATGGTGCCAGTGTACCAATTATTCAACGCTCTACAAAATAGGGTTATCTGAGAGGAAGAAAACAGCAACTAGAATTTTGTTAAGAAATTAAGTTAAACACTGTGTCGGTTGCTTAAAGGCAGTCTATTGTGAGATGAGACAATTTAAAATTCTACATGATTTGCAAATGGCTGCTTCTCTGCAAATTCACAACAGCTTGTTCCCTTGATGGAACATTGCCATACATACGTATGTATGCATCAAGTACGTACGTACATACATACACACAACTCACCATACTCCTGTTGGATTTGATGACACCTTCTCCACCACACCATCCACAGGTAGGGTCAAAACCACCCCCTGAAGGGGAGGGTGGGGAGTGCTGGACTGGGCCCCTTCAGAGATGTAGTGATACTTGATCGTTGCTTTATCCTCAGCCGATCCTCTCATCCATTGGCAACTGAACTGAACTGGGAATGACCGAGGAGGAACAGAGACCTGTACAACAGAGGGAAATACAGTGAATTCTCATTAATCCGCCACAATTCATTTTGAAGAATATTGGCGGATTAATGAGTTTGGCGGATTATCCAAATCAATTTACAATCTTTGTAATAATTCATGCTCAAAATTGATGGCGGATAAAAGGGTTTGGCGGATAAAGCAGTGGCGGATTAAAGAGAATTCACTGTACAGATTTTAAAGGTGCCTATAAATCACTGCAGTTAAATGTCATCACTAAAAGACCACTATGTGTGTAATGTACAGTACAGTATGTACAGTACCTATTAGCAAAGGAAATAAAGTGCTAACGTATTCTACGATAGCCTTGTGAAGATCTGTCTACACGAGCCAATAATTACTAATCTTGTCGAGAAGAAATGGTAAGCAGATAAAAAGGTAGGATTAAAGGGGAATCCGTGACAATATACAGTAGAATGCAAAGATGGTGAAAATCTGCAATCGGTGACATTAGCTCCATCTGGCGAAAACGTCAGCATGTACATATGGTGGCTGAACACACACACACACACACACACACACACACACAGTTGCCATGCATGCTGTTCCATATAGTGACACACACTATGCATGCACGTACATATTTACAATGTTTGCATGTACGGATATTAAAGATAATATGAAGAGTAGAAATGCATGTATCGTGATACAGTGGGACCTCTATAATCCGACACTCTGTGGGCAGCAAGTGCCAGATTACAGAGGATGCTGGATTATGGGGTGACTCGTAGCATACTTTAATGTGGTCATAGTGTGAAAGAGATGGTCAGATTAAAGAGACTGTCACAGAGGATGCTGGATTATGGGGTGACTCGTAGCATACTTTAATGTGGTCATAGTGTGAAAGAGATGGTCAGATTAAAGAGACTGTCGGATTAATGAAGAGTATCACTACAATCTGTTCCATGTACCCATGTACCTATGTACCCATGTACCCATGTACCCATGTACCCATGTACCCATGTACCCATGTACCCATGTACCTATGTACCCATGTACCCAGGTACGTACATATGCACATACGTACCTGCTATGTGTTAAATAAGGACACGTGTACAATAACTGTATGTGCGTGTGTACTAGACTATTGTTCTGGAGACTTACTTCATATTTCAAGACCAGCAAGTTGTGGAACGCTGCCTTAGGACTGTCAGCACTTTTTTGACTCAAATTCATAAACAATTTCTCCATATCAAACTTGTACTCGGCACTGTCTTTGGACTCCCTACAAGTAATGCATAATATGCATAAGAACTTTGACTACAATACACCATATACACACGCGTAGGACGGACATATGTACAATACACTATATACGTACATACATATGTACGTACATACGTATGTACAATACACTATATACATACATACGTACATATGTACAATACACTATATACATTCATATGTACATATGTACGTACAATACGTTATATACATATGCACAATACACTATATACATACATACGTACGTACACACGTATGTACAAGATATGTACTATATACAGCGGAAACTCTCTATGACGGACATTTTGGGACCTGGTTGGTTATACACAGTTTTCCAATATTAAGAGGTAATTTCACATGCTTAGCAAACTAATGGGACCCACAAAACAGTCTGATGTAGAGAGGTTTTCGCAATTTTCAGGAGATTGTTATGAGAGGCTTCCCCGTCATGCACATATATGGCTTCACTTCATGCACATACATGGCTTCACTTTATTCACCTACATGTACGTAGGTACACTACACTATGAGGTAGTCTAGCTGCTAACCCCTACTTTTACCCGTTGCTCCTCGCCCACGCAGGAGAAGTACAGAGCTAGTGACTAGACTAACTATTAGGCCAATAGACATCCCCTACCATCTCCCCAACCATGTGTATGCATAATTATGTACGTTTTGGAATGATCTACAGGCATGACATACAGCAAGGTACGTACGTTCATAAAAAAAACTGGTTGTGTGCATTTCTCGTAGGGAGTGGGGTAGGGAAGCCACTCAGGGTTCCCTCCCTCTCAACAAACACTGGTGCCCCTCTGAATGAAATCCAGCAATTGTTAGCATATTATGCAGAAGAGGGTATTGTTCAAAGGGTTAAATTTTTTGGGGCGGCCCTATATTGTTTTTACTTTCACCGGAAGAGTCTGGAACGAAGTCTAGATATATATATGTCAACAACATGGCAGACGCGAAGTCGATACGTAATCTTTTGGCTATATTTCG
Organism: Halisarca cf. caerulea; assembly: GCA_963170055.1. NCBI lineage: Eukaryota > Metazoa > Porifera > Demospongiae > Chondrillida > Halisarcidae > Halisarca > Halisarca cf. caerulea. The sequence goes on from CAUJGJ010000006.1 coordinate 399,758, forward strand.
GTGAAATTCATTCGTTTGCTCCTGATTTTATCAGCGAAGAGTCTTTTCGACTAGAAAAGTTCTTCGAAGTATTATTTTAGTCAATAACGATGATTTCCAAGCGATTCGAGTTTCCAGGGCCGTAGGCGGCCCATGAGTTTTTAAAACTTGAATCGCTTGTTGCAGATGCAGACATTTGGATAATTCATGGAAAAGTTATGGTGCATTCCAGAACAATTGCACTAATACATACAGATTTGTGAGTAAAATTTAGAGATTTCCTTCCTGACCCACAAAACCATAATTTTTACTCCTCAAAAAATACCACCATATGGTAGATGTACACAAAAATCAAGACACAAAGGTACGTATGTATGCATGTGCATACACCATCAATGAAGGCCCCCATGCTACTTTGTGCACTCACTTCAACACAAACTGTGTGTTGTGTAGTACATTCCTGAGTCTACTGAGGTCACCAAGAAGAACAAATCTGAACTCTTCATGAATCAACAACTGGCCAATGTAAGCCGAAGGGAAGGATACTGCAAGCTCCCCTGATACTTTCACCATGGATCTGCAGTTATAGTAAGAAATGGATGCACCAACATGCATGCATGTGAACACACAGACACACACACACACACACACACACACACACACACACACACACACACACACTCAACACACACACACACATATGTACAACAAACACCCCCCCCCTCCCCCACACACACACACACAGAAAGAGAGAGAGGGGCCACGTACATACGTACATACGTATCTGAGCTTATAATACACGTATGTACGTAGTACTCACTTGTCTATATCACTTCCTTGGAAGATAACATTTGCTGTTTCAATAAAAGCCAGAGCCAAAGGAACTGGCTCAGAAGTTGAAGATTTCTGATCTGTGCTCTTCTTTGGTGTGGAAGACGTGGATGGCTGGGGGTCACTGTTGCTGGTTGTAACAGAGGGTGTCGTCTGATTCGATTGCATCGTTTCCAAACCGTCAGAAGTGATGCTCTGAGAAGACGATGTTTGAGGGATGAGCGACTGAATGGAAAGGGATGACAAACATGACGAAAACATACATACATACATACGAGCATACACTCAGCATACTTACCAATAAGGTACATAATGTGCGTGAAAGCATTGCATACACCTACCTACATATGTACATATGTACGTATGTATTGACATAATAGAATGGAGGTATGTACAGTGTAGACATGAGACACTGTACGCATACCAGCGAATACAGTGTCATATGCATGTACGTACATACGTATGCACAACCACCCACACACCCGCACACACAAACATTGCACACGTGAATAAGTGCACACACATAAGTACACACATCTTCATAGACAAATATGAGCACACGCTCACACACATACGTACACTTATAGACACTGACACACACACTCTCACAGACACATGGACACACACACTCACATGTACACTTATACACACCCACACTCCCATACACTTTCACACACACGCACACCTGTGAGGTATTAGAAGGGGATATCTTCTTGCCCGGATCAGGAGAATCCTGAACAGCTGTGGATGGCTCTGTCAGAGGAGGAGTTGGACTCTTCAGTGATATCAATGGACTATCTGCAGCCAGAAAGCACGGAAGATATGTATGTACTTCAAAAGTGTATGGAAGTGACATCTACGTACATACGTACGTACGTACATATGTACGTAGGTGTGTTTAAGGGAATGGTTGTGAGTGTGGATGTATGGGACAATTGTGTGTGTGTGTGTGTGTGTGTGTGTGTGTGTGTGTGTGTGTGTGTGTGTGTGTGTGTGTGTGTGTGTGTGTGTATGTGTGTGTATGTGGATGTGCGTAGAAGAGAGACACAACACAACACACAAAGGAAGGATTGCAATGCATATCAGTGTTAGCCTGTGGCAGTCCAGAAACAAGTGAGTTTTGGGCTATAAAAATTTCAAAATTATAAATTCTTCCATTGTAAAGGGAAAACTACATATGAGGAAAGCGTAGCATTCTGCAAGGAAATCATGCATGTTGTAATGTGATCGATCACCAATGAAAATAAATCTGAAATTTAATTGACCTCACTGTTGCTCGATATTAGTACTACCCAACACACACTGCATGGTTTGTCGATTCTCTGCTGTTGACAAACACAATAGAACAAAATGATAATAAATGGCATATTATCTATGTATTTACGTACCTGAGGGTCTTCCCCTTCTGCGCCCACCCCCAGCTGGGGGGCGTGGCAGGGCAATAACAGGAGAGTTGCTGCCGGAAGATGGGAGGGGCTTAACTAGTGGGTTGCTGGTGCCCACTCCCGATCCACTGCTTCTCTTTTCGTCCTTCAACTCTAGATCCTTGAATTGAGTAGCAAAGCTGTTATTCCTGCTCCCTTCCACTGCACCCTGGGGATCTTCTTCCTTCACATCTTTCTTCTTCCTGGGAGCTGGTGATGGCTTCTTGTCTGGCACCGAATCAATCTGAACTAAAGGGTCAAACGCAGCAACTCAGCATAAGACAATAGTGAACAAAAATATTCTTCATACGTACTTGTCCGTACGTACATACTAAGCATGTCCATACTGGTGTGTGTGCCACTGTATGTGCCGTGTGTGTGTGTGTGTGTGTGTGTGTGTGTGTGTGTGTGTGTGTGTGTGTGTGTGTGTGTGTGTGTGTGTGTGTATTTGTGTGTGTGTGTGTGCGTGTGTGTGTGTGTGTGTGTGTGTGTGTGTGCGTGTGTGTGTGCGTGTGTGTGTGTGTGTGTGTGTGTGCGTGTGTGTGTGCGTGTGTGTGTGTGTGTATGTGTGTGTGCATGTATGTGTATGTGCATGTGTGTGTATGGAAATGTCTTATCAATACATGATGTACATTTGTAACCATAGAATGTACATACGAGCGTACATAGAGAGTATACAAAGTGTGTGCAAATAACACTACACAACATTGGTGAACCCAATGGAATCCGCAAGATAATGATTGCAGTGGTTTGCACATATCATGTACGTATGTACTAGTATTGTGCGATTATTAAAAAAATCAACATTGCCGATTACTACTAATCAACATTGAAAGAAATCACGATACTTCGATTAATCAACACAAAAGCTGCAGGTGATCAAACTAAAAAGAAAAGCTAAAAGCCTAAAAACGCAGTATCAAATTGAGATGTGTTTAAAAAAGTATTCACCACAATCAGTACATCATACAAGTTTTCCACCAAAAACACAACATGGATGCATTTTCAGTGTCTAGACATGTTCTCTGAGCAGTGATAATGTCTTTGGTGTTATTTTTGAGAGGGTTTAAATTAGCTGTTGCTAGCAGGTCCTCAGATTCTTCAGCCATTTTCCACACTCGATTTCAGTGCTATCTAACTGCACATGCTCAGTGTCAGTTTTTTTAATATTTTTATCCATGTCCTGTGCTGTTTTTGCAATTTGTTCAAGTAATTGTCGATTTCTCATAGCAATCGATTGCAACGATTACAATTTGTCACAAATCGATTACTCTAATAATCGATTTAATCGCACAACACTAGTATGTACGTATGTGCACAGGTAGATAGGCTACCATTGACCTTTAGATGGGGTCGAACTAAGTGATAAGAATTCTATTTACGTATGTACTCACTCTTGGGTCCTGTAATCATTATTTCACTTCCCAGTTCAGGATTGGTGCCTGAGTTTGAACTTGAATTGGAACCAAAACTTGTTGAAAATGGAAGCGATGGACCCAGTGTTTTTGATATGGGGGACGGGAGTTCCCCTAGCAGATCAAACTTGGCTGGCTGCTTATCACTTGTTGCAGGTTTAGTGGAGGCAAAATCGAGATCAAGGATGTCAACAGATGCTGTTTCATGCTTTGAAGAGCTTGGGGTTAGTGAACTGAGAATGGAGAGAATCAACACTAACAGTACCATGCAAGATGTAGATGTACGTACGTACGTAGACTGTACTGCTAGGAGGTCTGTGGCCATAAGTGACTGCTTTGGTACGTACGTACGTAGGTTTTACAAATCACCTATAGCTGCAGTCTTCAATGTAGACATGCTATAGTTTGCACTTTCAGGGGAGGGGGGACCTGGGCTCCAAGTGGGACAAATGCTCCCCCCTCCCCCCGAAATGAAACCCAGTCCGCAAACAGCGCGATCGAGTTACAGAAGGTAAGAATGGAGAACCAGTACAAATGGATACTTCGTAGAATGAATCAGATACAGTTTGTTCAACACATCCTGCTTTGTAAACAAGTACACATACATATGTACTGTACAGTACCAAATGAGGAAATTGTGATAATGTGAAACACACCCATCTTTACTGTCTCGTCCTCCTCGTCGCTCCAGCACTGTAGAAGGACAAGATCACATGGAGACTGTGAAGGTGGGGGTGGGGGTGACAGTTGGGGAGGTGAGGGTGAAAGTGGGGAGACGGTGATGATGAGAGTGGGGAGAAGGTGATGATGAGAGTAGGGAGGTGAGGATGGGAGTGAGAAGGTGAGGGTGAGAGTGGGGAGGTGAGCATGAGAGTGGGAGATGTGAGGATGAGAGTGAGGGAGGAAGTGAGGATGAGAGTAGGGGAGGCAGATGACACGAAAAGGAGTGGGGATTAAAGGGAACAAACATTGAAGACTACCTCTGGGAACAGCACATAAGTACGCATGTTGTAGCATGTGTCACTAAGTACTACTGATCTAAGCATGTACGTACATATACGTATATACAGTACGTACATGCATACTCAAATATGCATGGTCTCACATGCACACACACACACACACACAAACACACACACACACACACACACACACACACACATATGCACACACACATACGTACACACACATACGTACACACACATACACACACACACACACACACACACACAGACACACGCCCACAGACACACACACACGTATACACACACACACACACGTACACACACACACACACACACACACACATACACACACACACATGTACACACACACACACACACACACACACACACACACACACACACACACACACACACACACAAACACACCATCCAATGAAGTTGAACTGCCCAATTTCAAGGATGCTCCAGGCCCGCCCGGTCCTTGTAGCTTTATGGACTTCAGTTCCTCATCAGTTGCAGTTTTCACATGATCTCTTGACTTTATAGTGAGACTCCTAAACTTCTTACGGTTGTCTACAAAGAACACACAAAGTGATCCTGTCCGCTAGACATTTACCCCGTACAAAAGTACTTAAGCTCTTTGAGTAATAACAAGGTTTATATTGTGATGAACAAATCGATATGAAACAAAATACAGTTTGCGTTATCTGACCATGCCTACTCTTCATAAAATGTATCCAATAAACCAAGTGTTGGATAAACCAGGTGTTGGATAAACCAGGTGTTGGATAAACCAGGTGTTGGATAAACCAGGTGTTGGATAAACCAGGTGTCGGATAAACTAGGTGTTGCATAAAGCAGGTGTTGGATGAATCAGGTGCTGGGTAAACCAGGTGTTGGATAAACCAGGTGTTGGATGAACCAGGTGTTGGATAAACCAGGTGTTGGATAAACCAGGTGTCGGATAAACCAGGTGTCGGATAAACTAGGTGTTGCATAAACCAGGTGTTGGATAAACCAGGTGTTGGATAAACCAGGTGTCGGATAAACCAGGTGTCGGATAAACTAGGTGTTGCATAAACCAGGTGTTGGATAAACCAGGTGTTGGATAAACCAGGTGTTGGATGAACCAGGTGTTGGATGAACCAGGTGTTGGATGAACCAGGTGTTGGATGAACCAGGTGTTGGGTAAACCAGGTATTGGATAAACCAGGGAAGATACAGCCCAACTTAGCAATGGAGATTCACAGCAAAAGGTCGGATAAATGAGGTTTTTGGATAATCCAGTGTTGCATAAATGAGGTGGTTGGATAATGCTGTGTCAGATAAGTGAGGTGCTCCGATAAGCAAAGTGAGAGTGTAGAGTACGTATGTACATTCCAATATTCAAGTTCAATATAGAGATCTTCAACTGAACTCAGAATTTCACCAAGTAACATGTATTCACATGTAGTGTACTTGCATACGTATGTAGCTATGTACGTATGTACACATGCGACTGCATACGTATGTATGTATGTAGGCTCAATAGAAGTACAGAATGCTCTACTTTGGATACCACCATACCAAAGCATACGTACACACATACGTACCTTCGTCAGAATCACTGTCACTGGAGCTTTGTGCCTCCTGATGGAATCCTGTGATTCGGTCCGCATCGACGGGACGTATACTGTACCCTTCCTCATCAATCTCTGGTTCTTTGCTATTGGGTAAGTTGAAATCCCTTGGACTTGTGACAGAGGTCGACATAGACTGATGAGAGTCAGTGGAGGCACGTTTTGTGCGTCTGCTGAACAGTTTTAGGGATCTTACACGTCCTACAAAGCAAATGATAAGTGTGTGTGTGTGTGTATGTGTGTGTGTGTGTGTGTGTGTGCGTGTGCGTGTGTGCGTGCGTGCATGTGTGTGTGCACGCATGTGTGCGTGTGTGTGCACGTATATGCAAGTTGAACCTTCTCCCTGGACTCCTTCTTGATTGTGAGCTTTAACCAAGTCTGCCACTGAGATCTCTTTGAACAAAATTGGTCCTAAAATCAGCACAATACCATACGTAGGTAAGCACCCACTTACGTATATATGTACATATTTATGCAAACACGCACGTACGTACTGTACGTACGTATGTCAGTAAGTACTTGAGCATGCACAATATGTAGTGTTAACAAGGAGTAAATGGTGGATGGAAATGTCCTGCCACTATCATTATCATCATCAGGAACACTCTTGAGACAAATTTCTGCTAAATGCAAACTAGTTTCCAAGCCCTGTTGGTTTGCTGTAGTACTGTACATGTGGTTCCCAAGCCCTGTTGGTCTGCTGTAGTAATGTACATGTGGTTCCCAAGCCCTGTTGGTTTGCTGTAGTACTGTACATGGGGTTCCCAAGCCCTGTTGGTCTGTTGTAGTACTGTACATGTGGTTCCCAAGCCCTGTTGGTTTGCTGTAGTACTGTACATGGGGTTCCCAAGCCCTGTTGGTTTGCTGTAGTACTGTACATGGGGTTTCCAAGCCCTGTTGATCTGCTGTAGTACTGTACATGGGGTTCCCAAGCCCTGTTGGTCTGCTGTAGTACTGTACATGGGGTTCCCAAGCCCTGTTGGTTTGCTGTAGTACTGTACATGGGGTATCATATCCTGATACGAAGAACTTCTGATAATGAGAACTAATATTGTGGGTCCCCTAAAGTTTGTCTTAACAAGGTTCTACTGTACAAACACACACCAGTACACAAACACAAACAGTTTACAAACACACACCAGTACACAAACACTGAAGCAATAATCAAACATGCAAGCAGTATACAAATACACTTGAAGCAAACACGGATACCGTGAATCCTCTCCAATCTACCCCCTGTATTCCACCAAACCTGCCAATCCACCCTAGTTTCCAAAATCTGCATGAGCTAAAAATCAAGTATTAATAAATCCAAACCACGTTAAACCACCAACTCCGCTAATCCATGATAAAACAGACATTCCCAATTGTAGTGGATTAAAGAGGTTTCTCTGTACAGTAAATTACGCATACAGTCAGACCTCACTTATCTGCACACATTTGTTCTGGACAAATTTGAGGATAAAGTGAGGGAACTGGACAAATGAGGGAGCAGTAGTATAGTGTACAGCAGGACTATTGCAGATTCGTTCCACTAAAAACTACTGCGGAAGGTGAGGTAACTGGATATCTGAGGTGTGGACAAGTAAGGTTCCACTGTATTCTTTACTGATGTGTGTACTTCAGTCACTTAAGTACGTACGCATCTACGTATGTATGTACGTATGTAGGTACAGCAAACATTGGGGACTGAAATATACGTACGTATGTACGTATGTAACAAAGGTTGTGCACATCAGCAAACATAAGTATGTATGTACGTATGTGTATTTCGGTCCCCAAGTGCTCTGTATCGCAATGGTTTCTACGTATGTAAATGCTGTACGTTCATGCATGCACATGGTGCATGGAACCCAGTACGCACAACACACTTGGTTTATCTGCTCCTGTTCCTTTCTTGATTGCAAACTGTGAGATCAACACATCGTTTGGTAGAGTGTTCATCTTCGCACTCATTGAAGAGTGAGCCTGAAAAAGGTAGCAGTCAATATGACATCACTGTCATGTGACATCACATGTACGTAGGTATTTTCCCACAACTTCCTTCACAATAGATGATGTAATCACCCGATTTCAAACTCACTTCCTGTGATTGCTGATGCATGTAGTCAACAGTTGACGTGTATTTGATGACAAAGAGCAACAACTGAGAAATGTGATCCTCTTCAAGGGATTGAAATTTCTGCCCAGCACAAAAGAAAAACGTGCTCACACATTACAAGTAAGTAAGATTAAAACAGCAGATTAAACTATAGCAACAAACATGTACGTGTGTACGTATGTACTCACTACTGTATGTATAAATGTTCAGTATGTATGTATGTACTGTATGTACGTATGTACATACTGTATGTATGCACCTGAAAAGCCTCCCTCATCTTGCCTTGCACATCCATGACCTTGTTGCAGTGTTGGGCCACTGCGTCCTTGTGCTCAGAACCTGGGAAAGAGGAACACACGGGAGAAGACCACCAGAAGTGTCACACATACACCCGACCCTGTTGCAGTGCTCATGCAAATGTTAATGTCACAAAAAGTTATTGCCACGTACGTATGCACACTCATCAGTAGAGAAAAGGCTTGAACTACAAGGTAGCACTGCACTCGACAATCTTTGTTAGGCACACAATAACAAAATAAACTACAGTGAAACCTCCACAATCCGACACTCCATGGGACTCAAAATTGATGTCAGAGTACAGAGGTTGTCGGATTATCCAGTGTCTATAAGTACAGTCAAACATGGCAATTGCCCATCAGAATATGGTCAGATTAGAGAGAATGTTGGATTATTGAGGTGTTGGATTACAGAGGTTCCACAGTATTCCCTGAGCAATAACATAGACGTAGCATATGTACTTGGATACGTATGTAAATCTTCAGTCAATCAGTTGATTGCTTCCGCCTTGTATGTATGTAGGTCTTTATCAGGGCTATGTGGTCGAAATGTTCAATTGATTGATTGAAGAATTATCCATGCTACATGACTGCTCACGTAATCGTCTACATTCAGTGGGATCTGGTTTAACCAGTGGCATTTGCTCCCCAAAAATTGTAGAATAAACCAGGTGTTGGATAAACCAGGTGTTGGATAAACCAGGTGTTGGATAAACCAGGTGTTGGATAAACCAGGTGTTGGATAAACCAGGTGTAGAATAAACCAGGTGTTGGATAAACCAGGTGTTGGATAAACCAGGTGTCGGATAAACCAGGTGTCGGATAAACCAGGTGTCGGATAAACCAGGTGTCGGGTAAACCAGGTGTTGGATAAACCAGGTGTTGGATAAACCAGGTGTTGGATAAACCAGGTGTTGGGTAAACCAGGTGTTGGGTAAACCAGGTGTTGGGTAAACCAGGTGTTGGGTAAACCAGGTGTCGGATAAACCAGGTGTCGGATAAACCAGGTGTTGGGTAAACCAGGTGTTGGGTAAACCAGGTGTTGGATAAACCAGGTGTTGGATAAACCAGGTGTTGGCTAAACCAGGTGTTGGCTAAACCAGGTGTTGGATAAATCAGGTGTTGGATAAACCAGGTGTTGGATAAACCAGGTGTTGGATAAACCAGGTGTTGGGTAAACCGGGTGTTGGATGAATCAGGTGCTGGGTAAACCAGGTGTTGGATAAACCAGGTGTTGGATAAACCAGGTGTTGGATAAACCAGGTGTTGGGTAAACCGGGTGTTGGATAAACCAGGTGTTGGATAAACCTAGTCTGGCGTTGCCGACCCAATTCTCGCTCGGCCATTTTCGGGGACTGATGTCACTGGGCGAGCGAGACGTCAGTCCCCGAAAATGGCCGAGCGAGAATTGGGTCGGCAACGCCAGACTAGGATAAACCAGGTGGAATTGTGTTCAGTTTGGTGATGGGGATTCACAGGAGTGTCGGATAAGTGAGGCTTCTGGATATTCTGGAAGTGCTACTGTACTTTGTCACGCACATGTTGTGTCAGGTACAAGTACATACATAGCATATGTATGCACTTACGTATGTACAAGTCAAATCTGAATGGATACCACATACGTACGTATGTATGCATGCACACATGCAAACACACACACACACACACACACACACACATGCATACGCACATACGTACGTACGTATGTAAACCATAAAACAAGGAAATTTGCAACACAACTTATTCATGCTATTCTGTGCTAGGTGTGTGTGTGTGTGTGTGTGTGTGTGTGTGTGTGTGTGTGTGTGTGTGTGTGTGTGTGTGTGTACGTGTGTGTGTGTGTGTGTGTGTGTGTGTGTGTGTGTGCGTGTGTGTGTGCGTGTGTGTAAAGACTCACAACTATCCTTGAGCTTGACTTCAGCTTTCTTCAACTTTTCCTCTAACTGCAGATAAGGTACAAAGGAAAGACAAAACTATGCATGGATGCCCAACAGGGTACCAATAACAAGGAACACATACGTGCATACGTTTGATATGATGTATACAATACACAAGTCAACTACATACATATGTACATACTATTTCCAACATACCATTACCATACAACTTATAAAGATTCTCACAAATCAGGTCAGGTCAGGTCAGGTAACTTATTTAAACTGGGGAGGCCTTTAGCCAGGGGCTACTTTACAAGGCACCCAGTGAAAGAATTTGTACAAAAATGAAGTAATATACAGATTCAATAATAATAAAACATGCAAAAATAGATACTGTTCAATATAGATTCAACTGAGAAATACAAGGCACTGATTGCATACAAACATAAAACGCTATAGTTAGTTTGTGCATTATGGGGTCAAATTAAAAAATTCAAATAATTTAATATTAAATTGGGAAAAAGACTTTGTATTCCTGATGGAAGGTGGGAGACTACGCCAAAGTGAAGCTCCAGAGAAGGAGAATGCATGTTGACCAAAGGAAGAACGCACAAAAGGTAGATTGGTGGTAGAGGATGATCGCGTAAAGTGATGGTGATGAGAAGAGGGAAGGGGAAAGAGGGAAGCAAGATAAGGAGGAGAATGGGCATGGACACACTTGTGCATCAGGCGAGCAACATGTAATTTGCGACGAACTCCAAGAGTTGTAAGACCTAAGTCAGATCGTGCAGCTGTGGCAGACTCGTGTTTCCCACGATGCAGTACTACACGGCAGGCAAAATTGAGGAGTGACTCCAAATGTTGTGCATCTTTCTTAGTACAGGAGTTCCATACAACATCACAATAATCTAGAACTGGAAGGATGTATGACTTCAGAAAAAGAACCAGCAAAGATTGAGGAAGGAACCACGATAAGCGACGGAGGAGACAAATACTGCGAGCAACTTTCTTCGAAATGAAGCTAATGTGGTCAGACCAAGTTAAAGTATCATTGGGGGCATTGTACACACACACACACACACACACACACACACACACACACACACACACACACACACACACGCACACACACACACACACACACACACACACATGCACACAAACGCATGCACACACACACAACACACACACACACACACACGCACACACACACACACACACACACACACACATGCACACAAACGCATGCACACACACAACACACACACACACACACACACACACATGCACACAAACGCATGCACACACACAACACACACACACACACACACACACACACACACACACACACGCACACACACACAAATATATGGACACACGCACACATACGTACACTCATGCACACACACACACACACACACACACACACACACACACACACACACACACACACACACACACACACACTAAATTCATCAAAGAAAAACCCTCTCACCTTCTCTTTCACTCTGGGTGGAGCTGTCTGTATGTCACATGTCAATGCAGCAACTTCAGCAGCACAGTGCTCGTACTGCTTCTTGGACTGTATGCAAGTACAGCAACAAACATATGTACAAACAAAACAGACACCAAAGATAGTGATATACACATGCATGTGCACACATACAAGGATGCATGTACAGTATGTACGTTTGTACATACGTACTCATCAGTCACAGCACCTGAAGTTCAACTCCATACGTACGTACGTACACATACAGTATGTACTTGTACAGTGAATTCTTGTTAATCCGTCACAAATCATTTTATAAAAATAAATTGGGAGGATTTAATGAGTTTGAAACATTATCTGCATCAATAATCAACTCATTTGCAAAATTGACGGCAGATAAGGGGGTTTGGTGGATAAAGTGGTGGAGGATTAACAAGAATTCACTACACTCAATACTCTTACACAGTAAATACAATACAGTTGAAGTAGAAGAGGGTGACCATGGCGATACAAAGAGAAAGCATAAAAAATAAAATATGTGATTGTAGAACACTCACTGCTTGCAAATACCAACGAGAAGACTACAGTGAGGCCTCTGTAATCTGACACCTTTATACTGTGTAACCTCTGTAATTCGACACCTCAATAATCCAACATTCTCTCTAATCTGACCATATTCTGACGGGCAATTGCCATGTTTGACTGTACTTAGAGACACTGGATAATCTGACAACCTCTATAATCTGACATCAATTTTGAGTCCCATGGAGTGTCGGATTATGGAGGTTTCACTGTACTAGGCAAAACACCGTATTATTGCCAAATGGTTACAATAAATCACACATGTAGTAATAACTGGAATCTGAAGAGGTTTAAAGATCCAGGACACAGAATTATTCCAGTCCAAAAATGGTTAGTGGGTTCTGGCTGAACCGGAGAGAATGAAACTCGATTGACCAGTGTGTCCTCATAGCATTCTCTCTAATCCGACCACACTGGGAGGTACAGTCACCATACTACAGTATGCATACTAAGAGTCACTCCATAATCCGACAACCTCCGTAATCTGACACAAGTTTGCTGTCCATAGAGTGTCAGATTATGGAGGTTCCACTGTATGAGAAAATACGAAGGTCAATACTAGAAGTGCACAGAGCAGAACAGAACAAAATGACAGCAGTTCACATGAAGAGTGAGTACCTTATGCACTGTTCCCTCCAGCATCTCAAACATGAGGTAGTAGTCTCTAGCGCTGTCGATGACCCCTTTCGTCTGGAGACAGAAAAATGCAGCATCTACATGTACTGTATGTACGTAACGTCAAAATGCTCACATACCCAAAAACATATGTACGCGCATAATACATACGTATGTATGTACCCATTCCCGAACAAAATGCATATGTACATACGTACATACGTATGTACAAATGTACAGTCTATGTACGTATGTACTTACAGTACACCTACGTATGTATGTATGTGCAATTCTAAACTACAGACGAATGTACGTAAGTATGTATGTACTTATGTGATAGAATGCACATTGGGCATACACACATACAAACACACATACGTACAGTACACACACACACACAAACACACATACGTACGTACGTACATATGTACGTACGTATGTACACACACACACAAACACACATACGTATGTACATATGTATGTAGTATGTACACACACACACACACACACACATATGTACGTACGTACATACAGTACACACACACACACACACACACACACACACACACACACACACACACACACACACACACACAACACACACAAACACACACACAATTTCACTACAGTTTAGTTTATTCATAATTAGGGTCTAGGGATGGACGCTATTGCTTTTAATCAGTCACAATTATTGTCCAACAAAATTCACAATTATCACAACAATGGTACAGGACTAGATCCTAAATTATCATGTGTAAATGCAACAACCTCTTGAAATGTGAGTACGCCTAACCAAATATTATGCTGACACTTAAACCGGAAGAGGTAATAAAAGGATACACGTACGTATACAATGATTATCCCGAGAGTTACAATACTACGATAATTGCAAAGTCAAAAATCACTAAACAATACAATTATCATTGGAAAAAATATCACAATTACAGTGTTAGAAATAAGGAGCAAGTGTTGGATGGACAAATGTCCTAGCATAATCCTTTTGGGTCAGACAACTTCAGATTTGCTCGGACATACTTTTGGAGAAGTACACATGTGCCACAGTAGATGTGCATCAACACATAATGAAAGTATAAGTAGACATTCTCAGTACCAATGACTTGGTATCATCACTGTGTGTGTGAAATGAACATGAGGTAGTGCTCAGCCAAATGTCTGACCCAAACTTATTTGGGTCGGACAAAATGCTACCAGGCGCCTTTCCTACGTAGTACGCACGTATGATGGCTACTTTGGACCTTGCAAGCAAGTTCATCTACGTACCTACGTAGCTTTAGTCTGGGGCATTTCTAATTACTCTGTATGACCTTCTTAGCAACCATTAACCATAGACACTGTAGAGCGTCTATGCATTAAAGAGCTAATTCATTGCTCTATATTTGGCAGCCATAAAATACGAAGGAATTGACATGTCTAAGACTGTCCACTTCCCAAAGGAAACTGAACTAAGTTGTATATTCAGCTGTACGTATATGTAGTTGCATTTGAACACAACAGGACAATCACTTAAAAGGCCTTTTTTGTGGCAGGTAAAGTTAATATACGTATGTTCACGGCCTCCATATTGGAAGTATTGCACAAGACACATACAAGAATTTTTGTGGACAATACTTTCACGGATGTCTGAAAATAGTGAAAATTGTGAATGTTTAGTTGTGCGAAAATTCAATGCATATACAGCAGAAAACAACCATAATGGATGCAATGTGCATGAAGAAACTGTGATTGGCAGACAGGAACACACATATACACACTAGAATTCTTACATTTTTCTTCAATCTCTCCTTCTGTGTGTGATGGTAGTCTGAAATTTCCTTGTGGAGGGCATCAAAAGTTTCAGAATAGCCGCTGTGAACCTTCCCCAGCCCATCCAATGCCTCCACTAGCACCATCCACACTGGATGGAATGCACTGCAAGTTGGCAGGTAGTACACATACGTACGTATGTAAGTGCATATGGTATGCATGCATCTGCATGTGTATCATTGAACAAGCACATTATGTATGTAAGAGGTACGTACGTTTGTACGTATGTGTGTGTGTGTGTGTGTGTGTGTGGTGTGTGTGTGTATGTGTGTGTGTGTGTGTGTGTGTGTGTGTGTGTGTGTGTGTGTGTGTGTGTGTGTGTGTGTGTGTGTGTGTGTATGGTGCATAAAATAACTGTCATGCACAGACACAGAATAAGGCGCTCAAATGTACGTACATCCTACATGGAGTGGGTCGAGTAAACACAACACTACTACCATGTGCATGATGTGCATCCAAGCAAGACATGCAAAATGGAAGCACTCGAAGCGCACATACACACATACATACGTATGTACATACACATGCATACATACGTACGTACATACATATGCATACATACGTACGCACGTACCCTGTGTATTTAGAGACAAAGTATGTATGCACATATTGTATGTATGTGTGTATAGTGAATTATCAATAACTCATCACTGCTTTGTACTCCAAACCCTGTAATCCACCATCATTTTGTGAATGAATTGATTGAAAAGGCTGCACATCGATTTGGATAATCTACCAAAATCACTATACGTAATTGGCCCCACTTTTCAAAACAAATCACTGAATGTTTCCTTGAAACCTTAAATCTCTGTTGACAGCATTAGGTTAAAGATTGTGGTGCGGTTTCAGTGCACAAAAGAGGTGCACTGTGTGTATTTTTGGCAATCAATCAGTGGTAAAATTGACATCATACTGTCCATGAAGCACACTCCATACAAACCCTTTTTGTACAAAATGGTGAATCATGGGCCACTACGTAGGTAGATAGACTTAAATTCTGAATGATCAAATCTCTTCCAAAGATACAGAAGGTGGCCAGTGTAAGGATATTTAATAGATTAGGGAAAATTCGGAGTCAAAGTACGTATATTAAAATCTCTTGAACTGAGCAAATTATACTATAAAAGTGTACAAAGTATGCACATAATATTATATTAAAGTACGTATAAAAGTATGCATGTACGTACAGTGGAATCTGATTTGTCCGACAACATCTGATCATCCCCATAAATGTGTCCGATAAACCAGGTATTGGATAAACCAGGTGTTGGATAAACCAGGTATCGGATAAACCATGTGTTGGATAAATCGACAAATTGTACACAGAATAGTGTTGAGGATTCACAGTGGAGAGTTGGATAAATGAAGTTTCGGGTAGTTTCAGATAAACCAGGTGTGACTGTAATAGTACATTAAAGTCTTGTGAAATTTGGGTACGCTCAACCAAACAAACAGCCGAAGCTTCAATGTGACAGAGGCAAAGTACAGGCTTGTGCCATGGTGATCATGATTATCAAGACGTGAAAATCACGGACGATATGGTTATCAGTCGAACCTCGTTGACACGAAACTCAGTGAACTGTCCATGCAGACTTTTCATCTTAAAAGTATCTAATGTTATGCTTGGACTTGAGCTTGGATGTATCTAGTATTTCATGTTAAGCAGTTTCATGTTAGCGAGGTTTGACTGTATCACAGAACCTGGTACTTGGATGGCTGACCTGATACCTGGGTACCCTTACAGGACCTGGGACTTGGATGGCTGACCTGATACCTGGGCACCTTTACAGGACCTGGGACTTGGATGGCTGGCCTAATAGACTACATACCCTGACTACGTACCTCCAAGGGATGCGAGGACGGGGAATCTCCTTTACCTTATTCGATAGTTTACAATAGCACAGAAACTACTCTTCTTACCCTAAGTTAGCTTCGGGTACTTGCGAAAGGGTCTTGTTCAAGCGATGTATACTCTTTGAATAGGCATCCTCAATCGAAGATCTTTCTTTCATAAATTCCATCATTTCTTTACTGGCATTGATACCATTTTTCAGATTTTGCATTAGGACATCAAAACCTTTTAGTCCTCCACCCTGGCGGTTGTACAGACAAGAAAAGAATGGCAAGTATTAAAGATATATTCGCACAACAAAACTTGTGCAGGGGAATACAAATTACGGTTCTAGTAGTATCGCATCCGAGGTAGTAAGATGGCGACACAGGCTTACCCAGAAGTGATCTTCAAAATTGGCCGTACTGTCTGACATCCTCAAATACAGCTTACAAAGAGGAACGATCGAAAGCACAGAAAGGCGGCCAAAGACGTTCACGAGATTATGTACATATAAAGGATGCAGTTAGTACAGTCTCTTTGCGAAGTGTATGCAGTACAAATACCACACTGAAAGTTTACAGTTGTCAACAAAATGGCTGCGTCGAAAAGTGCACGTAGTGCCGTTCCCAGCCTCACTTCCGCCCGCCATTTCGCGCGAGAAAGTTCGGGTCTGGCCATGTGAGACTAATTTCATAGGATTTCAGGCATGCAATTATCAGTTTCGGTATATTCCCCACATTCTATCACAGTATTACTATGGTCACTGTATACTGTAGAGTGCTATAACTGTAGGCAACATCCAACTGAATGAGTCCTTGTCACGCAGATTACAAAATCACAAACGTGTAGCCATGCAACAAGGTCTGACTCTGTGAGACTAGTAATAGGCACCTTTTGTACTCATAACTGATCGATATCTTGGTGGTCACAACCAACAGTTTCAAATAATTCTGAATGCATCCTTTAAATACCAATTTGAAATCATTTAGTCCTTCCCATATTGGTTTAACCTTTGAGAGTACCATAGTACCACGATATCATGACTTGGAAAAAGTTGGCTGGCATCAGAATTTTGTACAAATATATATTAATATTACAGTACCCACGGTATTACTATTTTATTCAGTATATTGAACAGCACTATACCCTATAGCTAATATATATGTATACTATTTAACCCTGATTAGTGTAGTGAACCTATATTCAGTGGTTCCATGCAAGCTTAACTTAGGGGGGGGGGGGGGGGTATAGTGAGGTTTGACTGTAATAGACTAAGTATTATATTATATTCATGCAATCGTAATTTGCAGCATGCATATGGAAGTGATATATTGTGATTTGCAATGAAAGATATTCAGGATCATTATATCTATAGCTTATAATATAATAATATAGTACATAATAATATAATTACATAGTACATAATAATATAATTATATAGTACATAATAGCTTAATTAAAAATGGAAATGATTAAACTAAATGCATGCATGACATGTATGAGATTCTATACAGTTGTACTGAGTCCAAAAGCTGTATCAACAATAATATCATCTGTACTTCAATTTATGTCTACTTGCACACTTCAAGGAATCTTCTCAATAAGTCAGATATAGGACTGATATATTCTTTCCCACCCCATTGAATTGTTTCCTCAATTAAAGCTATATATTCTATAATGTTATTTTTAAACTCCATTAAATTTGCATGTATGTTCACTTCTAATAATTCATAAGAAGTCATTGGTAAAGCACATTGGCAACCATGCAATTCAGAAAAGAACACTGAGTGCATGGTACGCGGCTTTTAAATTGCACAAAATACTAAAAAGTCTTTTAATGGCTCCCTGCTGACATGAAATATATCATACGCATAGACCAGGAACCCGGGGGGGGGGGGGGGCACTTGCCCCCCTGGCTCTCAAGTTGGGGGGGGGGGGGGGGGGGGCATTGCCCCCCAAAGAGTTCCACATCTTCATGCATATTCAAAACAATCAAAAAATCTGCTATGCAACCTAAAAATCACATTTAAAACTTGAGTTCAAATAATATAATAATATTCCACCAGAAATTAAGCTTTGTTGTAAAAATATGCTATACAAAGAGGTAGTTCTAAACAATAAAATTGGCATCTTATTGCTACCTATCGCAAGCCACCATTTGCAAACATTGCGCAATTGCGCATCGGACACTGATCTTTCCCTGGTTCTTCAAAACAAGCAGATAACAGAGATTCCTGTACAGAGCAAGTGATTCACAGGCTACATCTTGTACCTTTGAAGAAGTTCTTCCATTCATCCACCATTCCACTTTTAATTCATATTCGAGTCTTTGAGCAGTTACTAGTAGTGTTTGTCTAGAACTGTCCTCTATACCTGTGCATGCATGTTCTTAGTGTCTTGCCCAGTACTTTCCTTTATGTATGTGCTTGTTTTAGTGTTTTGGTCCAGTAGCAACTGTTGGACTGTGCACTCATAGATAGCACATAGCTGTAAGTAGGTCAGAAAAATGAGTTTCATTCTTAAATCCAAAGTGTTACAACGATTTTGCATGGTAACATACATACTAGCTACGTAACAATTATTTTGATTGTATACGCCATGATGGTACACATAAAAGATTCACAGTATGTGATGTTTATTGCTTGCCCACCCCCCCACTTCAAAA
>CAUJGJ010000006.1:424276-434276 GCA_963170055.1 Halisarca cf. caerulea
ATGGGATAAAAGTACTTGCTGTCATATTATATACTATAATAATATAAAGAATGCATGGGGGCATTGGTCAGTAGCAGAACAAAAACAAATTATAACCTCTTGGGTGGTTATATTGTTATATTTACCTTGGAGTGGGCACTTTGTGCCTTGTAAAAGTGAAGTATCCCAGGATTTGGGTCTATGTATACATTTTCTGCTACTGACCCCCTGCTCATAACTATAACTTTTTGGGTGCTTATATTACATTACCTTGGAGTCGGCACTTTTGTGCCACGTGAATGTCATTGACAAGCATCCTAGGCCTTGGATCTACATTTTCTGCTACTGACCTATAACAATTATGACTAACAATTATGGCATATATATATGTATGTATACACGAATGCACATGCACACACACACACATGTAGACACACACACATGCAGACACACACACACACACACACACACACATATACACACACATACATACATAAACACACACACACACACACACACACACACACACACACACACACACACACACACATACACACACACACACACACACACACACACACACGCACATGCACGGACACACTTGCACGGACACACTCACACACACACACACACACACACATGTACACACACGCACACACACACATGCACACACACACACACACACACACACACACACACACACACACACACACATGTACACACACACACACACACACACACACACACACATGTACACACACACACACACACACACACACACACACACACACACACACATACACACATGCACACACACACACATGCACACACATAGAATATGTGCATATAGTTGAGCCTCGCCAAGAGGAGAATCATAATTAAATTCCACAAAATTCATTCTCATTCTCAGGAGCTCTTCTAATTAAAATGCGATGCATGTGCAATTCTACTGCAAACCAAAAAGGACTTGGAGAACAGTTTGTGTTAAGCAGAAATAATTATTACTTTTGTCTTATAATGAGAATTGTTCATAACGAGGTTCTATTCACTGTTACTGTACTACACACATGAACACAGACACAAGCACACAATTGTAGGCATATAGTAATAATGTTCACACATGGCATTATTTTTCTCCTACCTTTCTCTTGCCTGTTGGATAACACTTGGATCATCTGTTGCAATAAATACTCTCTTTTTGTCCACATGTGGATGATTCATTATATACGCCTGATACCAGTTTTCAACATGGACCATGTACTCATCAACCTCATGACTCTTTACCAATTCCTGTTTTAGCTTATCTGTTCTTCTCACGTGTATACTATACAGAATATTGATTGGGAGATAGTATTGAAGGTGGTCATTGATATCGAGGATAAAGAAGAGAGAAGTATTATAGTTAGATTTGTGTAGCAGAAAATCCTACTTCACTCTCTGTATGCATGACAAATACTTTTAACATAGGTACGTACATGTACCTTAAATCTTTAAATTAATTGCCAACATATACACAGTGGAACCCTCTTAAGACAAAACTCAAGGGACCACCCATAAACGTTCATTTTTAAGAGAATTTCATCTTTAAAATAATTATATCCATACCTACTCCTACCCTAGAGCTTAAAAGATATTTCATCTTGAGAAAATATTTAACAATTAAAGCACGTGCATGCCATGTAGCACCGTCGAATGGTATGAAAACATTTTCACAGGTTCTAATGTGTTGAATTCCTTGGATTAACAGGACAAGAACGGCTGCACCTCTACCGCTGATCCAGCCTCGTAAACTAGCGTGTTCCACGCTTGCTTTTGTATAGTATATGGTGGTCTCTTTCAATTGCAAGTTAGTAAACATACACATTAGCAAATGTTATAACTCATCAAGAAGTCCGTAGCAATCATCGTAAATACGTTACAGCCAGAGTCAATATAATATTAATAACAGGATCAAGACAATTATAACTATATAGGACCGGCATACACATACACACCACAAGACCTGCACTGTATAGATAGGTTAACATGAACTGTCATCAAATATAGGGGCTTTATCTTGCTCTGTATACAACAGGCCCACTAGCTTTTATAACTACTTTGGCAATTCCTGTAGTCCTAAATCCACTGGGGATGATATTACTATCATAGCATAGTCAATCCTATAGAGAGCTGTCAGCCATTGCATGAGCAACAGCCCTAACTGTTGCTCATGCAACAGTTAGGGCTGTTGTTCTTTAACAGCAAAGGACTCACAGTACAAAAATAAATTCAATTGCAGTGGCCGTTTTTAGTGACTGTCAGAACAATGAGTAATATGCCATTTAATACTGCAGCTGTTTGTGGGTATATATAGGGATATTGAAATTCTTGACTTTCAATATTAAGTGGAGCTCTCTTTAAATGAACCTTTTTTCTGAGATCCTGTGGAAGTTCCACTTAATAAGATTCTACTGTTATATTTACTAGGGGATAAGGCGGCCTTCGGCTGCCTTCCCCCTATATAGTTTAATTGGGTGGGGGGTGCAACCCTCATATCAAGTGAAGAGGTTGTATCAAGTGAATTTGTCCATTTGAATGCATACTTTCTATAACAAGAGTAAGCTTAGCCTAGTGCTACTGCCACAATTATTGCATAGGCCAATACAGTGGAACCCCTCTAATCCAGACCCCTGAATTGTGGACACTCCAGCCTTTAATATGGACACGTGCCACTGGAACTATACACTTTACCATAGTACATCCTCAACCCCTGAAATGAGGATATCTCAATATATATAATCAGGACAGTCCTTCCTTGTCCCAAAGTGTCCAAAATGGAGGGGTCTCACTATATTTGGTGTTTGACTGCTCTTCCCCCTAGTTAGTCGCACAGGAGCAACCATTATATCAAGTGTATAGTAGTTACGTACATGGAGGGTGGTTCTTGCAGTCATAATTGCTTCGAAGTGGCTTTGTCACATGTACACACACGCACACCCACACCCACACCCACACCCACATGTACACCCACCCACACCCACACCCACACACAAACACACACACACACACACACACATGCACATACTCACACATCCAGACCCACATGTACACACAGACACACATGGACACACACACACACAACACACACAAACACACACACACACACACACACAAACACACACACACACACAACACAACACACACACCCGGCACACAAACTGTACAAAAATTTCAAACCGTCGTGCGCTGTGGAATTCGACTGGTTTCAAAATGGCCGACTCTTCTCGCCGGTGCCATTTCTGCTCTTTTGTCAGGGGATGAAACCTTTCGCTATATACTAGATAACAACACTCACTAACTATAGCGTCGAAAATTTAAGTTTAAGTACGTAGTTTTAAAACGATCGCTTTCTTTCCTAGGAGGAGATCTGTGACAAAGGATCAACATGGAAAATCGGTATGGGGAGAAATGTCATTATTAAAATTCCTGACATACAAGTACATGCACTCGGACACAGGTGTGAAAACATGCGTGAGGGGCATGAAGTACCTGGCAAGTGAGGGCATGAGACATGTGTGAGGTTATATGTAAATATAACTGAGTATAAGTGAAGGTGATTATGTATTTTAATAATTAACTAAAAGTGCAGAGTATAACCAGGAATGTAGCTGAGTCATACAGTGGGTGAATAGGAAACAGGTTCAAGACTACTAGTCTAGTGTTCCACATTTCACCAAGTCTGGCTTCAAAAATGAGTTTTGAGAAAGTAATAGCTATCTTGCTTAAGGAGAGAAGGTCACTGGCAATTCTCCTAGTGAGTTCAGGGAGAATGGCCTGGATGGCATTGATGGACTCCCTGTTGAAGTGACCAAGAGAACCAATCTCAAAGGTGAGCAAATCAGCCTTATAACCTGTAGACTCTAGATCACTAACAAGTGCGGAGTAGTTCTCCTTTGATTGTTTGCGTGACCTGGTGTTGGCGATAGAAGGAACCAAGTTGGATGGAATGGTATAAGCTTCAAAAGGATTACAGATGGGCATGGTTGGCCATAATTAATGATAATGATGTCTAGCACTGGTGACAACCAGGTTGGGGGGGGGGGGGGGGGGGGCACTGTTGATGGGGGATTGTCTACTACTCAGTGGCCAGGGAGATCCATGTACATTGAGCAGTTAGTGAACTGTGGACGAATGAGTAGGAAGAGTTGCTGGAGGACCGAATCATGTCTCCAAGTATATAGTGACCTTGGTTGAGAGAGGTTGGGCAGTTGCAAAGAGGACATGAAAGATCAGTTTGAATCTTCCAATGTTGAAGGTTGGCCGGGGTTAGGGTCCGTAGGAGGAAGGAAAGTTGACCTGCTGGAAATCCAAACATGATCCGCTGCCAAACTTGTGAATCCTTCTCAAGGCTAACGATGTCAAGAAGTTTGCTTTGCACTGAAAGAGATTCAAGGTGGGTGTCCCGGAAAAGTGATTGCTGCTCAGCGAGGTTCTCTTTGATGGCTTTGAGTAAAACATCCACATTCTGTGAAGGTAGTTGACTGTCACACGTATGGTTTATGGTCTGTGAAACAAAGATGGTGTCTCACAGCCAAGTACAGGCTAATTTTTAAAATCTTTCATTTCCAAGCAAACAGAAAGAAACCTCTTCGAGGCTATCCTCTGAACAGTGTTGGGAACATTAGTAAAG
This sequence comes from Halisarca cf. caerulea, assembly GCA_963170055.1. Classification (NCBI taxonomy): domain Eukaryota; kingdom Metazoa; phylum Porifera; class Demospongiae; order Chondrillida; family Halisarcidae; genus Halisarca; species Halisarca cf. caerulea. The sequence continues at coordinate 428,925 of CAUJGJ010000006.1, forward strand.
TTGGCTTCAAATTCCTCGCACAGGTCATAAGAGTAGTGCGAACAAAAAACGGCCTACCTCCATTATAATAATATATTATACATATATCAAACGGGTGTTATATATACTGAAAGTTCAAATGAAAACAAATATAATATATATATAGAGTCAGCTCGCAGCAGACCCTGAAAATGTTAATTGCACATACATTAATTTTATGCATATTGTTCGGCCATTTTGCTGCAGGATGTATAGGAGCACTCACACTAGTGAGACCACCGAAGATTCTAGATGTGCATAGAATGATGTTAAACACATGCATGATTTTTGAGTCCTTTTCGTTTTTAAAGTGAAGGGGCCAGGACCCCAGCCCCCTGTAATGCCGTGAATGGTCCCCTGCCGTAAGATGTCCCCCTATCGTTTCATCAATACTAAACCCTAACCCTAACGCCTCAACGGTATAGAGGTTGAATTCGATAAGCGCCCATGCCGGACAACTTTCAAGGGGGACAAGATTTGGTGTGACACCCCAACCCTGGTTCCTATACCCCTACATATGTGTCATTATTGATGATAACAATGAACTGGAAATGCATGTAACTATAATTATATGTATCATGCATGGGATGAGCCATCACAAGGGAGTATGAAGTACATGTTATATACGTATAGGTTTAAAATCCCATTCAACACATACCTGGCATATGGCTTTTGAATATTTGAAGTCTTCTTCTTTTCAGCCATATATTGTTTCAACTGTTCATTTGGTCTCATCATATAAGAGAAAAACTGTCCAGTAAACCACACAAATGGACTGCCATGAAATGCAAAGAGCTTATCAGCAAACTCTTTGGGAACTGCCTGAGGCATAAATGGTGGCTTTGGATTAAGGTAGGCAACGATAGGAAGTGAAACAACCTGTTGAAGACAGAGACGGAGTGCAGTTAGCAATTACTGTCAAAAAAATAATTAATTATACTATAAACATTATTATGAAATTCAGAATGTATAATAGCAGTTACCGTTATAATTAACTCTATTGTTCAAATCCATCACAAGTTATGACAACTTCCTGAATTGGGGATTTCAATGAGTTTGATTAAGAAAGCACAGGATATCATATGCTTGCATGCACGCATGCCTCAGGAAAATTGTAGATATGCATGTATATATGCAGGTTAGCAAGGCACATATACATGCCTACATAGACACCAAGTAGGGACATACATAGCTGTGGTTAAATTTAGGGAAGGGAATTTAATAGCACCACCTTGAGTAAGTAGTGCATGCATTGGGCTGATCATGTGCTAAGAGCATGAAATGGCTTTAAATCTTGAAACATGCAATTGAAATCAGGGAGAATAAAGAAATTCAAAGTATCATTATTACTCATTGAGTCTCAGCATGCAGCGGTATTAAAAGATAATCCATAGCTCTGTTGTGTGATGAATTCAGTCAGTCTCACCAGGTGGTGACTAAGAAATGAAATGTGCTACCATTCTGTATGCATTGCAGCTTTTAAATTAGAGGTGGGTGACAAAGAAGTAGCAAAACAAAATGATCACCCAATCAGCACTAAAAGTAGCCGTTGGCATGTGTGGACATTGTACATGCCATATAATTAATTCAATCGCTGCCTGGTAGAGAACAACTGATCCAGAAGAATCCTTCAGAGTTCCTGCAGATGATCTTTTTGGCAACGGTAATGCTGCATGAATGGTAGTCCCTTGGTGAATAGACACTATAGAGTCACTATCCAACAATGGTGGAAATTTTGTTTTGGGCACTCCAGGTCACTGCATGGGGTGACCGTGTACTATTGGTCTGCTAACATGCTTGTATAGCTGTATGGTCACAAATGACTCAGACACAAAACGAAATCAAGTGAACTATATATTTGAGGCATTGTGGCACATTCCAAAGCTGTGACAAAAGTTCAAGGAGATGAATAATAATAATAATAAGGTATATGTGAGATATTCAGAAGGCTAATCTAACTTGCTAGACTGTCTGATTCACTGCTGATGCCCTACATGTGTAGTGGTGCAGGAAGCGTGTAGGTATAGGTGCACATTCAGTGGAAACAGGAGGGCTGCCCCATGCAAATTATAACCAGTTGCACTACGTACCCCCTCCCCCTCATTCAATCTTTGAAACTATGATCAGACAACTGGAACAAATACTGTGGGATCTCTCCATTTGGACACCTTGGGCCCAGAAAGACTACTACTGAAGGTGTCTTCTTAAGGTTGAAGATGCACTATGGCACAGTATAGTGAATCATTTGGTTCCCATACATATTATAGTGATGTGCGTGCAATGCAGGAGTCTGGATTGGAGGGGTTCCACTGTACACAGAATATTCAGTCTACCATATATATTAAATGTATATACATGCATTTCTACATACACTTTGAGTCTCTCTCTCCCTATGGAAAAGTTCAAGATTATTTGTCCTCTATATACTATGCACAAGCTTCTTTTGAAAAGGTAAAGAGAACTAAATGACAACTGAGCATATGACGAGGAACAATATCCAAATAACAATGTCCAGCTACGTATGTTCATTTCTGAGAAGTGGAGCATTTTGTAGGCTTTTTGAAGGATAGCAGTGCTAACATGTGTACATATAAATTAAAAGACTTATAAGTGCCTAACAAGAAGCATACTTGTAAGCCCTTGCAAATAAATTGAATTGTCTTACCTCAACAAGAATACAACATTTGAGAACTTGAGCTAACCAAACACCATGTTTGCACACTCAGTGCACAATGTGTGTATATACAATTGTCAGATAAAACAGCATGCATCTCAAATTACATCGGTTCCATACATATGTAATATATACCACAATATCATTGTACCAAACATGGCATACATACCTGATGGTTTTTGTGATCCCCACTCCATTGAACAGCCCCCCTAGCAGTTGTACATGTATCACTCATTGGAAGGAAAGCTCCCTCCCAGCCCTTTCCCTGGCCATACGACCAACCTGATATAATTAAAGAACGCAAAGTACGCAATGCCAACACCAAAACACTCACTTCCAGATACACACACACACACACACACACACACACACACACACACACACACACACACACACACACAATGTCATATTATTATATATATACACAGGTCCAAGGGAAGCATTTTAATATTAAATTTTGTATGGCCATTGATTATAAGCAACAATATTAATGGTTGGTATATTTACACTGAGGGTACAGATAACATTAATATTTATGAATCTAAGCAAACAGATTGCCTTTGGTACCGGAGAAGGGGGAGAAGATGATGATGATTAGAAAACATTTTGCAGCTAAATAAAGACTTAGTGATATAGCAGGATTACCTCAGTAATCTATGGACTAATTAAAGCTAGGCTGGTTACGACGTTTTGCCAAGTGTTGTGTAAGCGTCATGCAAGTGTTGTGCTAATTAGCGAATATCTCACATTTATCATTGGCTGCTGGGAATAGCCAAACTTAAGCCATATAATCAGGAAAGAGGGGGAGATAATTATTGATGATGTTTACACCTCTGATTCAGAGAGAATAGCCAGCCATGGCATAAGGAGCTAGACTGGGGTTAGTAAAAATTAATTCTTAACACCTATTATCAGTTACTAACACTTAATTCATGCTTATTGGCAATTAACTGGCTAAGCCAAAACCATTAATTAAGGTAGCAGTATTGGCTAAGGGGGGGGGGGGGTAAACATTAATTCTCAAAGTCCTGTATCTGCAGTATGAAATGTACTATGCAAGCCTGACTTCTCATGCAAGTGGGCATACAGTGCACCAATTTTGCGACACACTAATTAAGTCCTTCCACCTCTATAAGGTTAAGTTACAACACCCCAAATTTCAAGAAGGAATTATACAAGTGGTCATAAACATTGGAAAACTTAATTTCTACAAGGCTGACAAAGATGAAACTTTCCTTGTTTATTCTGTGATAAATAAAGAAGATGTTCTATTCAAGTATCAGGCATAGGTAACTTCAAACGACCACCTGCTATACAGGATGAGAACCTACCACCTTGAACTCCAACCAGACCAGTCCTTCAGTTTGCATTCGATACTGACGTCTGCGAGTTTAGCCGTTTTGGAGAAACACCGCTATGGTTATTCTTGCTAGAAGATGGTGCTTTCCACGATGAATCGTAGTAACTTGTATGGTGGCCAAGAAGGTATGGTGGCCGAGAAGGACACTTTACGACATTGCTCCAATTTTGCTCCGACGTCGCTGTGATTTTACATGTGTATATATCCTCTGTGTGTGTGTGTGTGTGGTCTGTATAAATGTGTATACGTGTGTAGTCTGTGTGCATGTGTGTGTGTGTGTGTGTGTGTGTGTGTGTGTGTGTGTGTGTGTGTGTGTGTGTGTGTGTGTGTGTGTGTGTGTGTGTGTGTGTGTGTGCGTGTGTGTGTGGTCTGTATGGATGTGTATGCGTGTGTGTAGTCTGTGTGCATGTGTGTGTGTTGTGCGTGTGTGTGTGTGTGTGTGTGTGTTTGCACGTGTGTGTGTGTTGTGTGTGTGTGTGTGTGTTGAGTGTGTGTGTGTGTGTGTGTGTGTGTGTGTGTGTGTGTGTGTGTGTGTGTGTGTGTGTGTGTGTGTGTGTGTGTGTGTGTGTGTGTGTGTGTGTGTGTGTGTGTGTGTGTGTGTGTGTGTGTGTGTGTGTGTGTGTGTGTGTGTGTGTTTGCGCATGCCCAGATATATTATGGAGTGCAGGAGTGCACGTACTAAACTAGAGAGCAGTGTTCTCCCCAGGTATCTTAAGGTCTGTCTGTCCAACATGCCTTCTTACTAATTTACACTACATATTTGTGGGACAAACATGCATGCATCCTAGATTATTAAAAATTTGCATTTAGTACGAATCATTCTAGTGCTTGAAACTGAAGCTGCTAGTAATTTGTGCCGGATAGATTGTATGTACACACATATATATATATATATATATTATGATGTACATAGGCATGCATATACATACGTACATACGTGCACGTTCAACATGCTTAAAATTAATTTTAGGGAAAACACTGTGTATATAGATGGGTCTGGGGGCATGCACCCTCAGGAAAATAAGTTTTTAGGTTATATAAAGTTGTATTTGAGGCCATTTTAGATCATAAATTTTGACACTCAAGTAGGGCCTACTTTATATTAATTTGTACTGCAGTTGGAACTTTTTGGGGTGGAAGCTGGGGAGTTTGGGTGGAAGCTTCCCCCCCCCCCCTGGATACAACTCTGCACACACACACACACACACACACACACACACACACACGTATACACATACACACACTCACACACACACAGTGTCACACACACACACACACACACACACACACACACACACAC
>CAUJGJ010000006.1:439276-474276 GCA_963170055.1 Halisarca cf. caerulea
AGACTGTCATTATATGCACACATTCATGTGTATCCAGCTAGATTGTCCCAGTTAGCATGTGGGGGGAAAGGAGAAGGGCATCCTTTAATTTCCTCTGACTGCCTTGAATGTTAAACAGGGTCGGTCTAGCTATAGTGTATGACATTGTACGTAACTAGTCGGCCTGCTACGCACGTCCCACATACGCCCCAGCATGTACGAGGGACGGTCATAGCAGGCCAGGCTAGTACGTAACTGGGCATACATTTGACAACATTTCATACCACATTATTGTGTCGACATGTTACATATGTCAACAATGTTGTTCAGTATAATAATATGTTGAAATGTTGCTTGTTGCCAAGAGTGAGCAACATCTGCCAGTGAATGAAGAATACTCCATTTTCTGGCAACATGTTGCCCAAAACTTCAAAGGTTACCAAATTATAGGAGATGGTCAGGTGAGAAGGGAACATATATACACCGAAATGGTAGTGCTTAGGGCAGCAGATCTTACACTAGAGTGCTTAATGTCATTGTTTGAAGCCTACCCTCTGTTACAAAGACTCCATATGCATTTCTCAATAAATGTGGAATACACAAGTGTCACTCATGCACAACTCTTGCAATAGCTGGTGGTATAATCATTATATGCACCTTGTGCAGATCAGTTTGTGTTTGAGACCTAAATTTCAATTCTATGCCTCTTTGTCATCAGAGTAGCAAAGTCAAGGCAGCAATAACTCTTCTTGACAGCCATTTATTCACTTAAAGTGATTATTCCCCTCTATGTTTCCAAGTGCATGTATGCAAAGTTTTGCTAGACTGACATCCGGTCAACAACATGTTGCGGCAGATTGCTGTGGAATGTTGTCCACGGTATGCCCTATACTTTTGGGTATATGTATTTGTATGGCTTCCAGCTTGCAGTAGTTTATATCTGTTTTGGTTTATGGGCCGCCGGAAGGCGGCCCTATATTGTTTTTACTTTCACCGGAAGTGTCCGGAACATGGCGGATGCAAAGTCGGTACGTAATCTTTTGGCTATATTTTGGTGAAATTCATTCGTTTGCTCCTGATTTTATCAGCGAAGAGTCTTTTCGACCAGAAGAGTTCTTCGAAGTATTATTTTAGTCAATAACGACGATTTTGAAGCGATTCGAGTTTCCAGGGCCGTAGGCGGCCCACGAGTTTTTTAAACTCGAATCACTTGTTTCATTTGGACTTCTGTTGAGCAACTCTTGCCGGAAATACATAATTATATGCATATACATGGCATTGCATAATAATATGTACAGTGTATATATATATATATATATATATATATATATATATATATATCTTTAGAATATGGAATTCAATAGAAATATTAATTGTTATTAGTTACTTAATAGTTAATATTAGAAGTAATATAGAGCAGTATGAATTTATACAGGAAAGAGTTAGGAATTGCTTTCAAAACAATATCCCATTGTTTTCAAAACTTTCATTTCCAGTGAATGCTCAGCTGTACATTAAGCCTGGTTCACAATACCTTGCAAGGCGTTTCAAGGTTTGCGCGTGCTTGCGACGCAAATAGTAGTTGCTAAATACGGTTGAAGTGAAGATATTCGGCCATTTTTATGAACGTGCTGAAACACAGGAATTTATTGTGACATACTAAGTGACATCATGCTACATTCAGCCAATATCTCTTGCGACATTTTGATAACGAGGCTTAACCCTTCAATGCTTTACAAGTGATTTGAGTGTGTATGGCAGGCCCCAGAAATATTCAACTTGATCAAATTACTTGTTTTTTTCTGGTTCATACAATGTAGTATTATGTGCTTCACCAAATATGTCAGCACAATATTATACATGCAAGCATAAACATATAAAGCATAATCAATTCTCAGCCCCCACCAAATATAGTCTTCCTACGCTACTGCATTAAGGTGGTGGGTCGGTCCGCCCATGCAATATTTGCAAAAATTGAGTTGTTATATCGATGCTGCTGAACGATATTAGTGCCACTACTCTTATTCATCTTACTGAGTTAATTATTAAACCGGTGCAGGCCAAAGATTAAATGAAAAAAGTCATTCACTGCAGCAGAAACGAAGCTCCTTCCGTTGGCGTACTTTGACACTTTATCGAGTCAAATTGCAACGTAACACGGGTATTTGGACACATACTTGTAGCTTACACTCGTATTTCAGATCGTATGTATGGAATTTGGGAATCTCCTCGGCTTAACCGAAAATCAACTATTTTGTGTTGCCGCGGGTGCAAATCACCATTTTGTGCATAGTTTAGGAGGCATGGCGCAGTGGAAGAACTGAATTTTCAGAAATCAGTCGAATTTTGACGATAACACTGGGCTTTGTGCAGGAATAAAGTGTCAAAAATGGTACAATGATGATCAAGTATACTAGTAAGCGCTTTATAATTATATTCATGGCCTGATAATTATATTCATAGCTGCTGCAAATGGCGGCTGACCCGCCACCTTAATTATCTGTAAGTTGTACATTTCAGCAGAAAATGCACACATACACACACATGCACGCGCGTGCGCACACATGCACACGCATACACACTTACCATCCAGGAATACATATTAGTATATTATATACTAACCCAGGGACTTACAATAACCAATAAATTTCTACTGTATACAATGTCACCCACATGTACTTGTATATATGCACCATACGTACATGTATGCATGCAGTTCATTCATGCTCATAAGTGCACATACATGTTCTCATATACATACATGTTATACACATGTTATTACATGCATATGCACTTCATTTATAGTGTGCTCTATATAACAATTATAAGGAATTACAATACAGTGGATCGGAACCTGTATAATGTGGACGCCTTTGGACCACTGAAATTGTTCTGATTACAGCTAGAGCTAGGTGTCCTGGTTTTCCAGGGTTGCTCCAATATGTCCTTATAACAGAGTATACATATTTAATAAGGAAACCATGCATTTGACAACAGTGAACTTGACCAGACATATTATTATCATACAAACAGCATGTAAAAGAAAAAATGGTGTATTGGAGCCATGCATTATAGCTGACTGAAACTCTGACTTGAAAAGTAGGAATGAATTGGTTTCTTTGCAGCTGCTATAACTTTTGCAGTGTCCACAATACGCAGTGAGTATAATGCCTAGAATAACCCATTGGGACCACAAATGTCTGTCCTGATTCCAGAATACAGAGGTCACCATATCTATCTATCTAGCCTGGGGTAAAGTCTTAAAATAAGAGAGAGAAGATTTTTGGCATTCAAAGTACTAGTAATGTGTTTGAAAGTCAGAACGGTCTGAAATGTTCGGATGTGTGTTATAGTCACAGTTTATCCATATGACACTTTCAAATACGGTTAATCTAACGTATAGGTGAACCTGTCTTAAAGACCATTAAATATCATAATATAATGGGACCACCTGTCCACAGTGATCACTGTAGGCTGCTCCAGGAAACACCGAGGCAATTCTAATGCACCTCTACTTATTAAGGACCACCCGACGTCTACAGAGACAACGATCACTTGGGCCCTTCTAAGTGGTCTCTCTTTATACTGTACAAATTAAAAGATCTCGTTTTACTGTACAAAAGATCATGTACGGCCACAGGTTTTTATACACCAAAAGAGAGCAAAGGTCGCAACAAGTGTCCCATGGCTAAAAGTCAAGCTGTATCCAATTAACATACTGTCACTGACATACTGTACATAGCTCCATTTATGTCATGAAAGGGCACCACAGTGGAATACGGTTAACGTTTATCCAGCGACATCTGTTCCCCATAAATGTTTCAGATAAACCAGTTGTTGGATCAGGTAGAATTATGTACAGTGTAGTGATGGGGATTCACAAGAGTGTTGAATTTATTAAGTTTCTGGATATACCAGACTGAGTTTCGGATATATAAGTCAGATATGACTGTTACAGAAATTTTGTTAGATGTGACTGTATTTATAATAGTGACAAAAGTAACACAGCACCTCTCCAATGGCAAAATGGGTGGAAAAGATCCCCAAGGATCGACACCTATTTCACCTAGTTCTCATCTAATTTAGTACGGTAAAAGCAGGTAATTTCGGGAAGCTGCAGGTAATTTCGGGAATGCCGGTCTTATAACTTTCCGGAATGGAAGTGCATGGTTACAGGTGTCCCGCAAGGGTCTATCCTTGGGCCGTTTTTGTTTACATTGTTTATCAACGATCTACCATATGTATTGAATAAATCCCATGTCATGCTGTATGCTGATGACATTACTGTGTACTTTGCCAACCAGTGCACACAAACAGTTGAGCAGGTACTAACAGAGGAACTTGGATTGTTGGCCTCATGGATTGTTCAAAATGGTTTAAGAATGAACCTGGCAAAGACACAGTTTTTGACTCTATCCAGAAGATGTAGAGAAGAGGAAGCCAGCGGCATTAAGGTATCAGTAAACGGGACACCTCTTGTAATGAGTGACACAGTTAAGTACTTGGGTGTGACCATTGATAAACGACTTAGTTGGAAGTATCATATTGAGAGTGTGTGTAGTAAATGTTCCTCTGCCTTGGGCCTCCTCAAGAAGGTCATGTCATCATTACCAACTAGTTTGAGGAAGCAGCTGTATCAGACATTGGTCCAACCGCACCTGGATTATTGCTCTGTTGTTTGGGCTGAGTGCAGTTTGCAGGATGCTAAAAAACTTGACAGTATCCAGAGGAGGGGCATGCGGCTGATACTGAATGAGAGCTATGAGTGTTCATCATCATCAATGAGGGAACGCCTGGGTTGGATGCCTCCAAGTGATAGGAGATCTATGCGCAGATTACTCTGCATTAGAAGGAGCTTAACTGGTGGTTGCCCTCGATATTTAAAGAAGATCTTGCTGACCAATGAGGAGTTCGGGTGTCGTAGAACACAAGGGAGCGACCAATTGCACTTACCTTACCCAAAATCTAATTGGCTGGGAAAATCATTTATATACACTGGTGGTAGAGATTGGAATCAGCTTCCTCAGTATATCAGAGATGCATCCAGAGTTACTAGTGATTTTACTTTCAAACGAATGGTGAAGCAGTTGTTTATGAACCGATCTCTTACATGATTAGTTAAAATTGTGTACTATGTTCTTAGTGTGTTAATTGTATATATATGGTTTGCGTGTATTTTAATCTTATTATATTGACTATAATATAGTTGTTATTGTGTGCTTTGATGTAGTACTATGTGAATGACTATAGTTCATGTAATAGGGTTGATTGTGTGATATTATGTGTGTTTTCTGTGTGTGATTACGTGTAGAACAAATTGTTTTGTTCCTTTCTAGTTTGTTTCTTTGTTTGTTTGCTTTTCTTTTGGTCCCCCATTTATACCAGCCTTTTGGCTGAAGGGGTTACCATAATAATGACTATGACTATGACTATGACTACATGAACTGAATAGCCCAAGGAGATTAGGGGAAATGTTATTGCCATATTCCACATCTATTCTAGTCCCTTTTACCCTGATCAGTCTACTGACTGAAAAGTATAGGAACGTTTCCGAAATTATCAGCTTCCCGAAATTACCTGCTTTTACCTTTAAGTTATAAAACAGCTTCAGACAGTATACCTTGGATTTAAAATGGAATATGCTCTTCCTCTCTTTCAAGGATAGCTGATGCAGATCCAACGCCACTGGTTGTGGTTCATCCTCGGGTTTATTGGTGATATTTGCTGCTTCGTCCAAATCCAACACTATTGCTGTTTGAATCCATTCTGGTTCTCCTACTACGTACGGATCTGAAAACTTCTTGCTATAATGATATAAAGGAATCAATAAACAGAGATCTACCGCCAATACTATGAAGGCAGTGGCGCGTGAGGAAGACGAGCATTTCTGCCACATAGTATAGCGCAGAGCTACTTCTTACAGCACTGACTAAACTATTACTGAACGTGAGACAATTAGATTGGGTGGGGTTAGTCTCGCGAGCCAGCCCCTAACCGCCGCTAGCTAGGAATAGCGGCGGTTAGGGGCTGGCTCGCGAGACTAGATTTGAGCATAGATACTCAAACCATATAGACTATGCTCAAACCCCTATGGTTCAGGGCGACGAGTGCATGGAGTGCTTTCTGCTCTTTCTTCCTCCGTTTCGCCTACTCTGCGGGTTAAGTTAAAAATTAAATCTCAATATTTAGACAGGATGCCCCTTCAGCCCTTTGGCTGGTCTTCCAGGGGGTCCTGTGATCACGTACATGGCAAATTTATACACACAAACAACAACAAACAATCAAATGTAACAACTATGTTCAATCAATTTGCTAGCTATAGTTGACGTTCTTCTAGCTTCTTTGGTTTCTGCTTTGTTGGTAGGGGGGTGTAGGCCATAAAAACGCCAAAGAATCTCTTGCTGGGGATAGACCTTCATCTATCCCATAACCCAGCCTCAGAATCACCTGCTCCATCAACCATGCCACAGACCCCCCCCCGGATCCTACCGTAGTACATTGGTTTGCCCGATCTTTGATGGGTTTCGGTCAGTTGGTTCCGCTGCACTCATGGCTCAGCAGAGATAAGAGTAAAATCGCTTCTGTGGAGTAAATAGTTGTTTGAAGTATGTGTGTTTTTAGTTCATACTAGACATTACCCAATTCGCTCTCAGGTTTTAACAGCATCTGAACATACATGGTGACCGATCATTGACGTTTTACTCTATATAATATCAATCAATCAATCAATCATTGTTTGAGTGCACCACACCGATTGGTGCTATAGGACTCCAACTAGGTCCCATGTAGCACTGTCCATAAGAACAAGAACACATGTACACTTAGGGTTATTAATAAGGTATAATATTATTTAATTTATAAAATATTATTATATTATATATATTATTATTATTATATCGTGGTCGGATAGGCCAAGATGGCCCCTGGACCAACACAAGTGAAGTAGTGTAAAATGGGAATATATATAAAATGTACGATGGGGAAAAACATTGCATGCAAAAATTAACATGCAGACATTGTGTGTGCAAGGTGGGCTCATTCAACTGATAAGTAATAAGATCCTACATAGCTCTGTTAAACATCAGTATCTGATTCAGTATAATATTATAGCTCAATAATTAATATTATATATATATATATATATATATATATATATATATATATACTGCATATACATGCATGTGTATATTATATACATACATTGCAGTGCAGCTATATATATACTGTATAACTATAAAATTAATGTATTTCTGAATTAAAGTTATTCATTATTATTATAGTTATATATATTAATATAGGACATAATTGCCTAAAAATGCAATAATCGAATTATGCATAATATGCATGAAATATATATAATGAGTTACACTTTTGAAGCTGTATCAACAATATCATGTGCCTGTTTTAATTCATGTCTAATTCACACTTCGAATCAGTGAATCTTCACAATAAGTCAGCTGTAGGACTGACATTCTCTCCTGTCTGCTCACTTGTAATTACATTCATGAGAAGTCACTGGTTAATATGTAATACATTGTCAAGCATGCAATTCAGAAAAAATACACACTTGTACTTTAAATTATTCTTCCAAATTCGAAATAAATAATGACATTAAAATAATGACAATGTCTTTTAATGGCTCCCTGCTGCCATGAAACATGCTAGTTGCGTAAGGAAGAGTGATGCTTATTTACTGTGTATTGTACTATGGTAACTATAGCAAGTAACAAGAGCATTCCTAGCTTAGTAGATTGCAAGTCTTCGATCATAATACCTTCGTTTCCACAGTTTCTTGACCTTTAAGAATAAACATAAGCCACAATATATATATAGACAGTGTTTGTAAATGGCTAAAAGTGAAATTCAATACAGTTGAACGTAGTATGTTGGCATAGTGTACACTCCTGGATACAAACTCCCCCGATCCCTCCCGCTCCCCCCTAACTTCCTCCCTCCCTCTCCCCCCTAACTTCCTTCCTCTCCCTTGTCCCTCCTCCCCTCTCTGGACACCCAATAATTTTGATTGTGAAAACATCCAGTTTAAACAAGGCAAAGATGCAGACTTTGGCTTTGTCCATATAGCCCCATGCATGTCTAGCCCTATGCCCGTCTAGCCCCATGCATGTCTAGCCCTATACCTGTCTAGCCCCATGCATGTCTAGCCCTATGCCTGTCTAGCCCTATGCATGTCCATCCCTGTGTATGTCTAACCCTATGCATGTCCATCCCTGTTCCCTGTGTCAGTGTTTTTGCAAATTAGCAATTAATCCAATTATATTTAATTCATCAGAAGGGACTACACAAACACACACACACACACACGTGCAAGCACGCACTCACACACGCATACACATACACACTCATACATGCAGTCAAAACAAAGTTCAACGCAAGTATTCAACAACAAAGAAACAAAGCTCAAAACAAGTATTCAAGTAGCACACATCATGAAAATTCTGTGATCCCTTAATTTTGAATTGTGTTCCAGGAGGGTAGGTATTAAATTTATGCGAGTTTTAATTTCAAAACTGCAGCTCTCATTCAGTTGTGCAACAACCTGACCATATTACATCATTGAAAGATTTGCATTGTCTGAGTGGATGGGCCCTTGCATGACATCTTAAACGAGCACATATGGTGCAAATGTAATAGTTGTCAACTAATAGGGAAAATGGGAGGAGACGGTTCTTACAAATTGACTTGTGTATTGGAGGTTTTCACGATTATCGTGAAATATAGACAATTAAGATTCGTTTACAAACCCCAAGCGGGGAAACTCACATGATTGTCATGTAGTGAGTGTTGTTAAAGACGGTGCGGTAGGCCACTTGCTGACAAAGACTTTATCTGTCTGCAAGTGTTCTTTGTCTATTGGACAGGGGCACCTAACCTATGCACAATCTTTGGTGCTGGATGGCAGCCATATTATTAAGATGTCAGCACCACTAGACGAAAATTTTTGTGGGAAGAATTTCGTAAGTTCTCCCTATTTGCGAAATCTATAAAAATGACCAATCGTGAAAATATTGTGACATAGGGTATTATGTTGAACTGCACATGCATATTGTGTACATACGTAGTACTGTGTATTGATGCATATGTGCAGCATATAGCAGTGACCACATACCATGAAAATAATATCCTGCGTCCAAAGAATGGTATTTCTGCCATGCATCAAAATGATAGACCTGCATTAATTCATATGCCATCCGGCCAACCTTATCCATAGAAGAGAAGAAAACCAAACTACTGTAACAGTCACAACTAGTAGTACATCGTTTATCCATCACAGGTAAAGTAGTTGGAAACACCATGTACATGTCCCCTTCTAGAGAATCCCCACCACTGTGTTCTTACAGGTCACCGGCCTGATTCATTAAAATCTGCCATATCTAACAAACACACAACACAAACATACACACGCACGCACGTATGCACTCATACAGAGTAGAATCTAGTTGTTATGTACATATGGCGGGGGTGGAAATTGGAGAGTTTGGGGTGGAAACTTCCCATGCACTGAGTAGAACACTGTATTGCCACACCAATGAACAGTCTTTTGCAGGTTTTGTACCATGCCAATGAGGCATATGTAGTTTTTGATAGTTAAATATTTCTATGCTTATTCATCACCTATGGGTAGGTGCTACTATTCAAATTCAGATGTGGGGTGACTTCTTATTCCCCGAATGAAATTATAATTATAAACTATGAAAAGAACTCAATTTTGTAATAATTTGATTCCACTTCTGAAGAGAGTAATTTCTGATAAGCACAGCAACACTGACTCACGTTGGAGCTGAATGTACACACCACAAAGTCACTTTCGGCTAGCACATGTAGATCATATATCATTCCAAAGAGAGAGTTGATAGAGAATCGTGTCCTAAGGTTTTGGGCAGATTGTACAGCTTGCTCATCTGCATACACCTCATAGTCCTTATACCTGAAGAAAGAATACAATGATATCAGAATTGCTGTGCTAAGCAGTCAACTTAAAAGGTACAGTCACTACTATACCATACCACTTAGCAGATCGCATTATTCTGGCACAAAAAAATCTGAATGTTTTGTCCAATATGAGACAGACAAGGGACATGGACAGAAAGGGTGTCCGTCTCTGTCCATCTGGTACTCGCGCCTGTTAGCACCTGATAAATTTGATTGAAAGGTATTTAGTAAGATTTGTAATGTCAAGTGACATTAATTTTAGAGTTTCAATTTGGTCAGTGTCTGAATTTTGGAATCCACGCAGTGAGTGTTACTTCTGTTCGGTTATTCAGAGGTGGTGTTTTTGAGATATGTGAAACAGCAAGTTATTTATTTCCATCGCTTGGGACCAAGTAATGCCAACATGGTTCGCAAGATAATCCTAGAAGGGCAATATTTAACAAATTTGAGAATATCCTAGTTTCTCAAAGTGCCAAAGAGAGGGGAGCCATTGCTAGAAAGTGAAGATCTGGTACGATGGGAAAACTAATCTTATGACTTTTTTCTCTATTATATATTATACAAACGCACTTCAATAATGATATTCATGGATTACAGGAATTTATTGCTTCATAATAAGGCGGGTGTCCATTCACATCAGTCTCAAGATGACAGATGAAATGGAAACCTAGGATGGACACAACAGAACGTTCAGTTCTTTATGATTTGTACTGTATTTTGATGGTATAAAGTACCAGTTGTTATACTATATTGCATAAGGTAAGCTGGGAAGTCAGTTGATAGCAGAAAAAACTATAGCCCTTTGGGTGCTCATGTTTTCCTCAGCACTTTGTATGTTCTAAATATGGGAAACATGGGTTTCCCGGTACAAAACTTTAACAGCTAGCCTCAATTTTGGGGGTCATAATTTGCCGCAGATAAAAATATTCATGGCCTGTGGTTGGAGATTGTGCAACAATAGTTCCTCTCGTGATTTGCAAGCGTTTTCCTCTCCTAATGAATGAAATTGTGTCGTTGTTTGTTTATCTTATAGGTTGTTCATTTCAATCTCTCAAGAGTCAACCAGCAAGATCTAGCAGGTAAACAGTAATCCTCTTGATGGTTCTTTGTCTTTGTTAACGTCGTGGAAGCTTGAAGACTATTGGCAAAGATTCATACGTAAGTACATTCCTTAAGCTTAACAAAGCAAACCCAAGGAAAATTCAAACTGAAAATCTAAGCAAAGTACATTACACAAGTAATCCTTGCATGCAAACAAATCCTATGAGTGAAAGTGGTACACGATCCTGTCAGCAGCCATTTTTTATTGAAGTTTACGGACAAAAGTTCACGGATCCTTTCGAACTGTGAGAACCACAAAATTAATTAGCCTCAAAAATTTCCTCATGTACAGTACATATAAATATATATATATATTATATTATGTACACAAAATACACACATACGTGCACACCCACACACACACACACACACACACACACCTACACACCCACATACATACGTACATACACACATTTACTCCTATACCTACTTTTCTCTTGCCTGTTGGATAACACTCGGATCATCTGTTGCAATAAATACTCTCTTCTTGTCCACATGCGGATGATTCATTTTATATGCCTGATACCAGTTCTCAACGTGGACCATGTATTCCTCAACTTCATACTTCTTAGCTTCCTGTTTTAGTTTATCTGTTCTTCTCACGTGTATACTATATAGAATATTGATTGGGAGATAGTATTGAAGGTGGTCATTGATATCGAGGATCAAAGAGAGTGAAGGATTATAGATATATACGTATTTGTTCTATAATAGCTGTAAATCCAACTTCCCTCTCTGCATGACAAAAACTTATAATATAAGTATGTAAACTCAACACTCGAATCACTTGCAAATGAAAGCATTTAAGGCTAACTGCTACAGCTGAACGTAGTTTAGAGTGTCTATGGCTGAACATTCATTAAGCACAATGTTTTGTAAACTATGACGATGATTGTTTTGAAAACAACTGCTTACACATTCCCATATAAATTCACACTTATGTATTGCTATGATATAAATTCTCTATTATAAGACTTTTCTTCATTTCCATATAATATATATATATATATATATATATATATATATATTTTTTATTATTATTATTTTTTTTAATTTTTTTATTTTTAATTTAATATAAATGAAACAGATAACACACATAGATCTAAAACAACACAATACGCCTACACCTAGAAAGTAACAGTCAAATAGAACAACAGGCTAGTATAGAATAAGTGTTAAATCTTTGCACACATACACTGATTCTCTGACAAATTTTGAGATAGGAGAGCGGATCTTTCGACTGTGCTCTAGTACGTCTTGCTAGTTCATGAAAAAAGGACACAGCATCCTTTCCAAATGAGCCAGCTGACTCAATGGCAATAGGGGTAAAATCATGAGTAGTGCATATATCCTCATACAGCCGGCGCTTGGCAGAGGCCGCCCTATCAGCAACAAGACCAGGACCCGAACAAGCTAGTTGAATGTTGGAGGGAGCATACGTATTGTGGCATGTAGCATCCCATGCCAGGCATCGGCCACGTGACCAAGGGATAATGGAAATGCCATCCGGCCGTATATATATATATATATATATATATATATATATATATATATATATATATATATATATATATATATATATATATATATATATATATACAGTATATATATATACGTATATATATATATATATATTATTGTTCGGCCATTTTGCTACAGGAGCTAGCCTAGGAACACTTGCACAAGTGGGAAGGCTGGAAGATTCTTGATGGGCATAGAACATCAACATGTTAGACACAATGTGTGATATTTGAGTCCTACTCACTTAAAGTGAGTGGGTCATGACCCCCTGACCCTGACCCTGGTTCCTACACCTACATGCCATTACGGCTGATAGCCATGTACTGGAAAGATTTAGCCACGATGTCATGGGATACACCATTTCAAGGGAGTATAAAGTGTTATGTACGCATATGTAGGTTTAAAATCCATTCAACACATACCTGGCATAGGGCTTTTGAATATTTAAAGTCTTCTTCTTTTCAGCCATATATTGTTTCAACTGTTCATTTGGTCTCATCATATAAGACAAAAACTGTCCAGTAAACCACAGAAAGGGACTACCATGAAATGCAAAGAGCTTATCAGTAAACTCTTTGGGAACTGCCTGAGGCATAAATGGTGGCCTTGGATTAATGTAGGCAATGATAGGAAGTGAAACAACCTGTTGAAGACAGAGACGGAGTGCAGTTAGTAATTATTATGTCAAATTAATATGAATTATGAATATGAATATAATTATTAAAAATTGTGAGAATGTGGTATATATGAAGAAGAATGATATAATTATGAATTTAATATGAATACGTAACAATTAAGTCTATATTGTTCAAATCTATCACAAGTTATGAAAACGTCATGAATTTGGGATTTCCATGAGTTCACATAACAAAGCATAGGATATATGCTTGCATGCATGGCTCAGGTAAATAGTAGGTCTGCATAGTATAAGCAGGTTAGTAAGGCACGTATGCCTATATACGCAGACACCAAACAGGGGCATATGTATATAGCTGCATATGGTTTTATAGGGAAGGGAATTCGATAGCACCACCTCGAGCAGGTAGTACGTACATGCATTGGGCTTAAAGCAGGAAACAATTGAAATCAGGGGAGAAAGAAGAAAGTATCGTTTGAAAATTCATTAAGCCTCAGTGTTGGTGTTGAAAGACAATTCATAGCTCCATTGTGTGATGCATTCAGTCAGTCTCGCCAGGTTGGTGACTAAGAAATGAAATGGCCTACCTTTCTGTGTGTATTGAAGCTTTAGAGAAGAGGGAGACGAAAAAGTAGAAAAACAAAATGGCCACTCGATCAGTACTGAAAGTAGCCGTTTCCAGGTGTGGACATTGCACATGTTAAGAAATTCAATTGCTGTTGAAGAATCTATGAGAGTTCCTGAAGATGACACTTTGGCAACGACGATGCTGAATGACAGTCTCTTGGTGAATGGATGCTAGAGTCACGGTGGCAGTTTTGGTTCAGGCACTCTAGGACTCTGGGGTGTAGTATTGGTCTGCTAACATGCTTCTACACGCAGCAGGTCACGTACGTAATGAACCAATTCTGCCAATTGTGAGAGGCATTTCGGCACTTTTCAAAGCAGTGACGAAAGTTTAGGGAGACAAAATTTTAGAGGGCATAAGCTAGTCTAACTCACTAGACCGTTAGATTCACCATTGATGCCTTACATGTGTGGTGGCACAAGGAGCATGCAGGTAGGTGCACATTGAGTCAAAAACAAGATGGCTGCCCCAAAATCAGTGGCAATACGTACCCCCACACTCTCATTTTCTTGTTTTACCCATGGTCAGACAAACATACTGGATACAGTAAGACCTCTCCTATTAGGGACACCTTGGGCCCAGAAAAGACTGTCTTCAATATTGAGGTGTCAATACTTCAAAGGTTGAAGATGTGCTATGGCAGGCACAGTATAGATAGTGAAACATTTGGTTCCTATGGCATGTGTCCATATTAGTGAAGTGTTTGCAATTCAGGAGTCTGGATTACAGGGGTTCTACTGTACACAGAATACTTAGTCCACCGTAACATTTATGCATATGACATTATGTGTATACATGCATTTCAGCACTTCGAGCCTTTGTTTTTCATATGTAAAAATTCAAGATTATTTGTCCACATACAATAGTTTTGTACATTATTGTCAGATAAAACAGTATCTCAAATTACATCCATCCATATGGTATCACACAATTTGCATACACAGAATTTATGTACATACCACAATCGTACATACCTGATGGTTTTTGTGATCCCCACTCCATTGAACAGCCCCCCTAGCAGTTGTACATGTATCACTCATTGGAAGGAAAGCCCCCTCCCAGCCCTTTCCCTGGCCATAGGACCAACCTGATATAAAGAACGCAAAGTATACATACGTATGCCGACTGGTTGAAGTTGAACAAAACGAAAACACCCATTTCCACACGCACACATACGTATAGGTATACACAAATACACATATTAACACTCACCAACACATACGTACACACCCCACATATACTAACATACACTCAATCACACAAATAAACATGTACGTACATACACATATGCACACACACACACACACACACACACACACACACACACACACACACGAGCATAATACAAGTTTATAGTTTAGTTGTACTGTAGTCGTATATACGTATGTTGGCCCCACAAACTTTTTGATTCCATCACGAAGGTACGCCCAGTCCAATATGCCAGCATGAAGCAGTACACTAGATGGTGAGCCTGACAGCCAAAGCCGCACTCTACTTTAGTGGAACAAACAAGCTTTCTTGCTTTGTCA
This sequence comes from Halisarca cf. caerulea, assembly GCA_963170055.1. Taxonomy (NCBI): domain Eukaryota; kingdom Metazoa; phylum Porifera; class Demospongiae; order Chondrillida; family Halisarcidae; genus Halisarca; species Halisarca cf. caerulea. The sequence goes on from CAUJGJ010000006.1 coordinate 454,623, forward strand.
CAATTGGATGGATTTTGCAGCTTATGCAATTGCTTCTGCAGTTTTTCAGCCATCTCCTACATATGTATCAATATAATCGGTAAAAAATAATGAGTGACACATACTTAATCAACACATATCACACTATTTCTAAAACTTTGAAATTCAACACAAAACTGCTAAATTAAAGGGGAACTGACATCAATTTTTTTGATGTTTTTATGTAAAAAAAAATGATGAAAGGTACTTTGATAAACTTAATAGGGGCTTTTGAACTTGGTTGCAATAATTATTCAAGTTATACGGCGACCTTAAACTGCCTCCTCTTGGCCACCATGTTCTATGGTGGTCATGATGTCCACAGGGGCATTATAGTGCTTTTTGGAAGTTGGGAATTACAGGCGACAAAGTTGTGGAATTTGTGGTATTTGTCACATTTTACCCATACGTCATTACCAACAGAAGGTAAACGTTGTAATATGTCATCAGTAGCGGCCGCTTACAGTGGTTTAGCGATAGCAGAATCTTTCGAATTTTATCGACTTTGTAAGGCAAAAAGCCGTTTTGTGCCTTGATAAGTTTTGTTTAGGTATTTCCAAAAAAACACATCAATGCTCAGTCGCAATGTTCAAGCTACACTAGTACTGTCAAAAAGGGCCAGGTACCACCGATATCGACCTTCCCACCTCGAATGATCGTTGCAGAATGCCGAATCAATGTAAGAAAGTGCTGTGGCAGGTAACTGCACTATACTATCCAGGATATCCTAGATCATGAATGAAACACTAGCTAAAATCGGCAAAATGTTAGCAGGCTCAGTCTACTTTCTGACTTTGTACTAATCGATTGATTTTGCACGCAAGCCAGTGCTACTGTCTCTGAGTCTTAGTTGTCAAGTATGCCACTTTCGTCGCAGATATGACTATCAATGACAAGAATATATGCATGAGAACTCACCGATACTTGTTGGAACCATTTAATGAAAAATTGAACTTTCTGCACAACACATTGCCGACCAGATCAATTGTTCATGTAGTCGATAACATTGCAGGGCACTTATTTCCAATGTACCATACGATTTTTAATGCCCAGTACTGATGACGCGCATCTTACGTCATTGGAACTGTCCTGCAAATATATCGTGGTTTGGGGACGTGTACCCAGGACTTTTTCTGAACAACGAAAGAATCTAACGATTTAAAATACTTTTGTCTACTTGTTTTCGCTGAGCGGGGACTATACATATAAGCAGGTTAGCCGAAAATATAACCATTTTAATCGTCATTTTTAGCCATTTTCACTCGCTAAAAGTACATTTTTTGTTATAACTATTTCAGTTGGAGTTATTTGTTCTCCGCTCAGCATCCATATCTTAAATGAACTTTACTCTTTCGTCTCATGCCAGTTTCATCTCTTTGGGAGACCGTCTACATGTCCCCAAATTGACGTTTAAAGAAAAAGTTTACCTTTTTCAAAATCATGTTTATACTTCTGCGTATGACACATGGGCCTGTTTAGTAGTTTATTGTTTCGATAAATAACATTAAAATACTAAACAGTTGTAAAAATCGATGTACATTGTTGTTTGAGCTGTAAAATTCGATGTATATATTACCATTTCGAGCGGCGGCCATTTTCTTCTCCAGTCGAAAAGCACTATAATGAGCCTGTGTCAGAAAACGTAATTGGTAGCCTGGTCATTTGTACAGCAGAGATACGGCTTTTTAACCACAAAGAAAGGCATAAATATGACGATTTCAGCGAATTAGTGACAAAGTACAGTTTAGTGCTCATTGCACAGCTTTTAGACCAGACTGTTCAGCAATTCAGCTAGCTAACCTAGGGCCCCTATTCAAGGCCACAGAAAGAACTGCGTCTACACGTATTAGTATAATACTTTGTTCGCATTGTATAAGTTCAAGAAAACTTAGTACGTGTTCAGTATTCCAATAAATGAAACTGGTAAATTCCTTTACTATCAGAATGTGTGCTGTATATCAATTAAATGATACATACATCGGTTGTAAGGGCTGCATAACTTGCATTTACTGCAGCTCTCTTAGCAAACTGCAGTTTGCAGGCTGTACATGACAAAGAATAAAAGTAGCATGGAAATGGCTGCAGCAACTATTTTCATTAACTGAAGAATACCTTGAAGAAGTCGTTTTTGGTAGCCAAACATGGTCGTAGGAAACGATTGGATGTCATTTAAGCTTCTGAGTTACACTGGATAAAGTGCTCATTTTTGAGCCTTCAGATTGGCCGATTACTACTTGAAATGCTTTGAATATTTCACTGGGGACTAAACAAAGCTTATACTGGGGGAAATCCATCATTGTTACCCTTGCAGCCTAGCAAAGTGCAATTTGGCTTACATACGATGGCATGGTCTTCCCTATCCACCAGTAAGCAAAAGGCCCTGTGGTTTGGAATTAAGGATGCTACCAAAGATGTACGTAGGTGACAAAATTATTATAGTGGTCGAAATCATGATGTCACATGCTGGTTTATGGGCCGTTTCCCCCTTAACTAACTTCATGGTACAAAAGATACTCATGCCATTTGTACTTACAACAGGTTATTTTTTATAGTGGCCAATTATTTCTTATGGGTATCCAAAATGCAGCTGTTTCTGAGGCATAAACAAAGTAAGGGTAACAAATTAGTTACCCTTACCAGTAGGGGTAACAAATTAGTTGCCTCTACAAGTCAGCCAATAGTAATAATACATTCAAATATGCTACATTTCTGGGTCCCTGGTTTGTTATTGGTACATCAAAGAGAAAACTGCAGCTGAAATGAGGTAATCTTGGCACCCTCATGTTCTGCCTTGCCTGATATATATCCCATTTCTGGTTCAAAATCTGAGTAGCTCCAATAAAATGCCCAAGATTTAGCACAATAACAAACTTTGTTTACAAATTCTCCAGAATTGTTATGAAAACAGTGAAAAAGCCAGACACAGTGGAGACTAGCTTAAAAATAATTGGCCAGTATAAAAAATAACCTGTTTTACATAGAAATGTGATCTAACTTCTTAGGCAAACTTAATTCATGTTTAGATGTCAGTTCCCCTTTAAATATTTGAAGTGTCACATCAAACGGCTCAATACAGCTTTCAAATTACTTGAATTGTGCAAACTTAATAAGTACTATACAGAATATGTTACTATGGGAAAAGAGGAAACCTGGTTAGAATCTTTTACATGAACTATTAACTATAATAAGCAGCTAAACAATGTCATATGTACATACATATATGACATTTCGAATATACCTTTGAAGACTGTGCAGGTAATTGCCAATCCATGATTAACTCCGCAAGACTTTGCAAATCGACCAAAATGGACTCTTGTTGTTTACCCACATCATTCAAGAGAGCTACCACATCACTGAAGCTCTTATCCTCCTTCATCTTCAACAGCCTGGGTTCGTTGAGCCACCATAAATTCAATATGCTATCTTCAATCTACAGATAACAACACACACATACAATGTCATATATTATTATGTACATATATAGGAAACATAGACAGTATACGTCTATATCCTGTGTATTACCATAATACTTTGATGCATGTAAAAAGGCCTAGTCTCAAACAAGTCTCTGGTAGGTGGAAAAACTGGTAGTACGTAATCTGATCATTTGGTCTAAAAATCATTGCGATTAAAATATTACAACATTATCGATGTGTGCTACAACCATCATACAACTGTAATGACCATATACAGTATGTCAAAACTATTATGCATTCGTCTTCCCACAAACTCCAACTTGTCTGTCCCCAAGATGGCGGAAGATCATGGCCAAGTCTGGCTTTGGCTGTACCACATTTCAGCCAAGGGGGAGCACTATGTCTTCAAAAAATCCTAGGGAGAACCCTACTTACTGTCCAGGAGTACAAACTAACCCAGGCACTTACCAACCAAATTCTACTGTATTTACATACACATACACATGCTATGTATACATGTACATACATGTTCATTCATGCTCATACATGCACGTACGTATGTATGTATAGGTTACAACACGCCTCCAAGGGAGGTATCGCATTTACTGCTTGAGACCTAGGGCACGAAGCACCTGAGGGCAAGTGTAGTAATTAATGCAATGCCTCCTGAGCGAGGCGTGTAGGAACTAATTTATCATTAAAAACGCTCCAAAAGCAGGAATTTCAAACCGTTCCTAGAATAGAGAAGTGGATTTTATTACGAACATTGAAGTTAAAACAATACTGAAAGATTCAATTCTGATATGCACATGGAGGAAGAGGGTTTTGGAGACAACGAAGAGCTAAGTCACGAAGGCAATGAAACTTCAGTTTGGAGGAAATGTCTCTGTCTGTCACTTCTGTAAAAGCCTGTGCGAAGCCTCCTATAAAAGCCTGCGTGAAGCCTCCTGCATGTCGGAAAGCTAGACTTTGCGCAGGCTTTCATAGAAGACTGATTGATGACAGGCAGAGACTTCTCCTCTCAAAAACTACAGTCTAAAGTTATGAACAACCGTGACTAAGCTCTTCGAAACCATCTTCCATATTGAAATCGAGTACCACCCCCAAAGCCTCTCTATTATAGACATGCTAAACTACGTATATACATTGCTTGTCTTCTGTTGCATTCTTTGTTACTATTTTTAGTTACTGATTGTTAGATCTATGCATCACTAATTGTGGTTTCCCAGTTTCCATTACAATTGACTTATTGCCCCAGACTGGGTGCTTAACAGTCCCGCCAGGGCACTAACAAAATTTACTGCCCTCGTGGCTCCCTTCATGTATGACGTCATCAGGCGATAAGTACATGTACATACGTGTTCATTCATGCTCACATGTGCACATACGTATGTACATGTATACATACATGTCCCATACGTACATACGTATGTACTCCACTTATTATGTACGTAGGTCGGCTGGCACCAATTTGTTAACTGGACCCTGGGAACATGTGATTCGCTCAATATGAACTCGCATGGAATCATTCACAACAAAGCATAACTCATTGTTCTACTCCATACAATACATGTATTTATACCTATCAAATAAGCACATACGTACGTAATACTACCTAGTAGTATATATGAACTGTCCAATCACTCATAATAGAACACAATGTTAACACACATACACACTCTACTACATTGTTGCAATAGTATGTTATCAATACCAATACTACAGCCTTTTCAATGTGGTTGGCATACTTTTCGTTGCATTTAATGGAAGTTTCAATCCGTTTAAGAAGGCCAGGTCTGAAATGTATGGATGTGTGTTGGTTATATGCAGGCTATCCATATGACAAGCAATTTCAAAACTACAGTATATGTATTGGTAAAACCTGCCTTAAAGACCACTTGAATAGAGAGATCACCTGTCCACTGTGACCAGTGTAGGAAGGTCCAGGAAACACAAAAGCAACTCTAATGCAACCCTTCCATAAGAACTACCTGCCTACACACACACACACACACACACACACACACACACACACACACACACACACACACACACACACACACACACACACGCACGCACACACAAACATACACACACACACATACACACGCACGCACGCACAAACACACACACACTTACTATCCAGGAGTACATACTAACCTAGGCACTTACTAAACAAGTTCTATAATTATACTGTATATACGTACATGCACATACACATGTTATGTACGTACGTATACATGTACGTACATACATGTTCATTCATGCTCATATGTGCATGTATGTACATGTACATATTCTGGGTGCCACTTACAGTAGCCTCTGGCTAACGGCTCCCCAGGTTAAATAAGAATACCCTATGTTATACATATATATACATACGTACATGTGTACTCCATTTATAGTGCGTATGTCATAAATAACAATAATCTTTTAGAAGGATCACAATGAACACATGCATGGTTCCTTGCTGGAACAACAGTAGTCTACTGTATACTACCCAGAGACTATACCTGTACTTCTATTTACATAGTACAGGGTTAAGCCTTCAAATAAGAAAGGCGATATTTTTGGCATTGACAGTAAATACGTATGTTTGAAAGATAGACACTGGTAGTGCCTCCATGTAAGAAGGGGTGAATAGAGAGACCACCTGTCCACAGTGACTGCATGAAGGTCTGTTTACGTTATGTTTTGACCCCTGTAAAATTCATTCCTCCTGAAACACATTTTTGAATAAATAAATGAATCCCTCTGTAAGTTTTTGGATCCCCCTTTAAGTGGCATTTCTTCTCGGACAGAATTGTCATTTCAGTGAAAGAATCCAACAGACAAAGAAACGAAACAACTGCAGCTAGCACCCTATAACTTCTTGTTATGATTAGATTTGTTTTGGGGGTACAAAAATGTTTGAGGGGTCCCCGTATTTTTGAAAAATCAAGTTTCGGGGGTCCAATTTTTTTGAAGAAATTGCACCGGGAGGGGGGGGGTATTTATAATCAGTTGTGACAGGTCCAAAATCCTGAAAGAAATTTGAATGCCTTCCTACCATAAGAATTATAGTACACCTGTCTATAGACACAACGATCACTTGGTCCCTTCTAAGTGGTCTTCCTTTATAGACAGGTTTCACTGTACAATAGATCATGTAGGGCCACAGAAAAAGCGCAAAGGTCACAACAAGGAAAGAAGTCAAGCTTTATCCAACAATATTAATCCATAGACTAGTAGAGATAGTCTATGATCCAGACCCTCCCGCCGTGTGACGGTCTGGGTACGAGACCAGCTCCAGATCACGAAGGGCACTGTACATGCCAGAGACGAAAACAGCATAACAACTTGGTAGAATAGGTGGAAATGATCCCGCTAAATGATCGATACCTATTTCACCTAGTTGCTATTACAACTTTAGACAGCATACCTTCGATTTATAATGGAATATGTTCTTCCTCTCTTTTAAGGATGGCTGATGATCCAACACCACTGGTTGTGGCTCATCTTCACTTTTATTGCTAACATTAGTTGCTTCGTCCAAATCCAATACTATTGTTGGTGGTATCCATTTTGGTTCTCCTACTAAAAAATACGAATCTGATATTAGCTTCTTGCTATAATAACACAAGGGAATCAATAAACAGAGATCTACCGCCAAAACTACAAAGACAGTGACCCGTGAGGAGGACGAGCACATCTGCCACATAGTCGAGTGTACAACTACTTATGTCACTAGACGCGATATAATATTACACAATAATTACCGAGCGGTAGCGAGGTTAATTGATTCAGTCGCAGACGGGACTCCATTCGAGGTTGCCCACGCATTCGGCGGGTAAATTACTACCTTTAGGCCAATGAGCTAAAAACTTTGCACGCGAATTGCGACTCGACTTCACAGGTTTATTGCATGTTTACATCTAAAAGTAACTCGCCGAGAGGAATTCTTCACGTTAAGCTGTTGATCGCTTCGTTGGGCGATCTCGCTGATCGATAAAGGCAGAAAAACCTCCCTTTTTTGGTCAACACCAGGCGATGTCAGACTTCAACGTTCGGTCCTTTTCCCCGTGTTCGAATACATAAAAAATGACACTCTTGAATTCATCGTAAGCGATTTTAGATTACTTTCGAACGAAAGGAAGGATATGTGATATTGCGATTCGGGCCACTAAATAGCCACGCCATTGTGACGGCCATTTGCCAGCCCTGCCAACTGTGACTATAGATTGTGTGTGCGGCCATGTTTCCGTACAAACGCCGAGTGTTGGAGAGTGCATGCCTTTTGCCGCCATCGGCGCCTTCGTAAAGAAGGAATATGCTGGCATAGGTGTGGAAATAATAGGTGTTGAAATTTTACAGGCATAATGCGGGAATATAATTGATCACAAATTTTATATTGGCATGCCCAATGCATATGCTGCAGGGGGTTCAGATAAGTGGCCAATAGCTCAACTATTATATACTCTGAGTACTACTAGGGAGTGTATTTTGTCTAGTGAGTTTGTCAGGACAAGCAGTAGTGCTGAAATTCGTGTGAGTGCAGAACTAAAAAACTGATTACGGTTTATACCAAAATTATGAAAATGTGTACTAACATGGTGACTAAGAGACAAATCGTCAACTGATCATGAGCTATGAATAGTCCAAACATTCAGCATTGCAGAAGGTATCACTGTTCAAAAAGCATGCATGATCCCTTTAAAATGTCCCATTCCTTCACACAGGACCAAAGGGGTTTGTCTGGCTACATGAGACTAGCTCACAACTACATTATAATTTTATGCAATCAATTATTTCATCCATATTCCCATTCCCATTCAATTTCAATGTCCTTTCCTTTTAGCGAGGTTCTGAACTTTGTTCACGACTAGTTTCATTTTATTCCGATGGAGGGCGGAAGTGGGGCTGGGAACGAGACTAGTTTGGGTCTGAGCTACGCCAGACTAGTTGAGAACCTCGTTGAGAACCACGCCATGAGAAGCGTTATTTGGAATGCGATAAAATGGCGGATTGAGTTGGACCATAGACACTCTATACGCGTACGGTTATGTATAGTATAGAGTGCATGTCTATATGGTTGGACTACAGATATCGATACTCTATACTTTGCATATAGTATCTATACTTGGACATTGTGCTGCTTGACAGCAAATCAGTCACTCGTCTAGATCTGGAACTAACTGTGCCATGGAATTTCACTGCCAGTTTGGCCAGGCTCGACTCAGGAAGCATAACAAACCATTCAGTGTACCAACTATTAGCCTCCGATTTAGACACCCAAGCTTATGCTTATTTATATGATGTAGTGATGATCCTCACAATCGAGATTGGATGCCAAAGACATTTCACCAGTGATGCTTTCGCCGCTCTGAAGACAATCGCCCCCAAAGCTCCCCTATAGACAGCGCAGGTCAACCCTGATGGAAGATCTATATAATATATGCTGCCAAAGAAGCCAAAAAATATCTGAAAGCTACTATAATTTGCTGCTCGCAACTCAAGAGATACTCGACCTCCAGCGTGGCCTGGCAATGCACCACCCCTATATTATGGTTACAATATTGTATTGAATTGTGGTGTCTTGTGTGTTGTCTATCAGTGCATGTACAACTTTAGTTTTTCATCTTTTTCTTCCTTTGCATGCATATACATGTATACATGCATATACATGTATATCGTGTTCATTGCATGTCTTGTTTTGTAGCTATAGGTGACATTGTGCATTATCTGCCTAGCTATAGCTGGGTCACCCCTCGCTTAAGCTTACCTCATGATCATGATCAGAAGTAATTACATTTGCGTGAAGTGACACTCGATCCTTTAACCCCAAGTCATAGGTACCGGTACTATGTTTGTATCATACCATTTTTGGACTTACTACTACGTGTACATGACATTGTACAACACATGAGTATCTATGCTTTGTCCAATAATGATGTGCTTTTCCCCTGAATAATAGCGTTATGTATTATATCCTTATCATGGTTAAACAGCTCAAGTAGCTGCATATATGCATGCACGAAGCCGGTTATATTATATAATCTGTGATCACCGCTGCATATAAAGGGTCGACCTATATACGTATATAGCTATTCAGAGTCCCGGGCTAACACCTACAGCTAGCTAGTGGCCATATATATGCATGGTACGCATGCACTAGTACTCATGCTAAGTATATACGTACTATGAAAAAATATACGTTATGTATATCGTCATCATAGACCATTGATCATTGTATCTGTGCCGTGTTAATATAATTCATTGATTGATTGATGGGAATGATTATTATATTATTGTAATAAAATTAATATAAATATAATTAGCCGGACCTCTTCGCTGATCTGACCATGCAAGATTGCAATATGTATATATGTTTGTTGTGTGTATACAGGAGGATGGAGCCAGACTATACCACAATATCCTATATATTTTTTATAATCATTAATGAGATAATACAAATTGTATCATAATTGAAATTCATGCACATTTTACGCATGCAACATTCACCATGCATGCATGTTGACTACAAACAGATTCCACTGAATACATTACAGTGGAACCTGTCTATTGCGGTCACCATTGGGGCAAATTTTTTTGGCTGTTAGAGACAGGTGGCTGCTTTAATGAGGTAGAATACCATACATTACTGCTGATTCGGAGAATAATTAGTGGCTGGTATAGACAGGCCTAGGTGGCTGCATTACACAGTGACCACAATAGACAGGTTCCACTGTATTATAATAAATTATTGCAAATTAAATTATCCTTTGTGAATCAATTAATGCATAAAATTGAATGTTTTGTCTTATTGCTTTGGTATATAGGAGCACTTGCACACAATATCATAGTACTATCACTTCATTCCGTATTTGACCTTATAAAAAGAAATGAAAGTATAGTTATTCACAGTGCATATGCAGTCTAATTGGCAACAAGTTTTAAATTATAATTGTATATAGTCAAATACAACAAAATCATAAAATAATCACTGACAGCTATATATTATACATATTTAGTAGTCAAGACATAGGTGAGACGGCTGTAGGGCATAGAAAATGCATGCCAACTGAGCTTGTTCTGAGGGCACGAAGTGCCTGTGGGAGAGTTCATTTTGCATATATGCCATGCAGTCAATGCATGACTTCCAGGAATTCAATGAAGAACATTGAGTGTCTGAATGGATTTGGCAGTAAGAATCCCCAAGACCATCTACCATGCTAAGTTTGCGTCTTGCAGTGGCCAACTTAAGATTGGCTTCTTTTGGGTTCGATTTGTAGTGTGTTTCTTTGGAAATCTCTGGGAGGTATTTGCCTATAACATCTGTTACCATGGTAATGGTACGATTGTATACAGCGATCGATAATGTATAAAACATGGGTGTCTAACTCACCATGAGTTTGCACTTGGAAACGTGAGAGTATGTTTTCAGGCATTATAATATTTGTAATGTACAAACCAAGGCTGCCAGGTCTATTGTGCATATATACGAACCGAATGTCGAGGTCAGAGGAAGTTTGAGAATTTATATGCCCCGAACAGAAGACGAGGGGTATATCCATCCACAACCTTTCAATGAACGAGACTGAGACATGCAAGGAAATTAAGGATGGGTTACTGTTAATTAGAGTGATGGTGTAGTGTTCAATCAATAGAGAGGTCCACATGTATAGGTGTATGTCACACATGCATGCACATCTAATCAACATCTTACGTACCATAGAAATAGTAAGTAGGGTCGTCCACAGAATGGCATTTCTTTGCAGCATTGGTATGGAAGCTCTGCATGAACTCGTACACTAGTCGTCCAATCTTGTGAAGAAAACAAGTCAAGAAACTTTGATGATATCATAGATAATAACCCTCATTGAAAGAGAACACAAACTGGACTGCAGATATTACACTGATGACGAAGGTGTCATGATGCAAGAATATAGAAACTAGAATATGATTGATTTTGAACACTATATATAGATTCCAAAATTGCTGCATGCCACTCACATTTGAAGAGAATGTACACACCACAAAGTCACTTTCTGCTAGCACAAAAATGTCGTATACAATTCCAAGGAGAGAGTTGAAAGAATATCTTGACTCTGGTTTGGCAGACTGAACAATATTTTCATCTCCATACACTTCATATTCTGAATATCTGGATTAGGATCAAAAGTTAGATTTCTTCATCTTGCATAATACAAATACATGCCTAAATGCACGCACGCATGCCTGCACAAACACATACCTACACATGTACACACATGGACACAGACAAGTACACTCATACACACACACACACACACACACACACACACACACACACACACACACACACATACATACACACACACACACACACACACACATACACACACACACACATATGCATGTGCACATATGCACACATATGCAAATACAAGCATACACATGAGCGAGTGCACTGCTTATAGCAGCTATATACGCAGTAATCATGCATAAACCTACGTAAAAAACATGTGAAATGAATAACGGGTACAGAGTGATTATTAATTTTAAAAAGCATTGATCCAGTTAGGTTAGCATATTATAATAAATGTTACATGACTAGACATACATGGAGCTAGATTGCATTATACAGTTACTGTAGTACCCCTTTTCGAGAGACAACAAGCGATAAACAATAACAATAAACATATTATGTATATATACATATAAACTGAAGGTCTACTGGGATTTGATAAACTACTCTCGTTGCCTTTCTTGAAGTTCTTCAACAAGGATATTTGTACCATATGCCGGGCACCTAGAAGGCTGTCAGATACTTCTATGCAATCGAAAAAGCTGAAAAATCATTTTTGAAACTCTAATTTGTAGTGGAAGTGAGTTTTCAGTGTAATAATATTATGTTTGATCCTAATTAATGCATGAGTGGCCATTTATTTCTGTCAAAGTGCTATCACTACCATCACCATGGGTCATATAGCACACATGCATTATGGTGTTTGCAACAATAATAATAGTATATAGCAATACACGAACACACACACACACACAAACACACACACACACACACATGCACACACATGCACACACATGTACACACATGCACACACATGCATACACATGCACACACACACACACACACACACACACACACACACACACACACACACACACACACACACACACATGCACACACATGTACACACACGTGCATACACACATACACACACACATACACACACACACACACACACACACACACACACACACACACACACGTACACATGCATACATACACACAAACACACACACACATGCACACACACACACACACACACACACACACACACACACAACCCCCCCCCCCCACACACATGCACACACACACACACACACACACACACACACACACACACACACACACACACACAATAATGCATGATATATATTGTTAAATGCATGCATGTGCACATCCACACTATTCAGGCGTACTCCCTATATCAAAACACAATAGTTAAGGTTTTACTAACTTATCTCTTGCCTCTTTGATAACACTTGGATCATCTGTCGCAATAAAGACCCTCTTTTTGTCCACCTTGTAATCCTTTCCATATGACTGATACCAGTTCTCAACATGGATCATGTATTCCTCTAGGCTGTGTTTCTTAGCTTCAAGAAGTAGCTTATCTGTTCTCCTCACATGTATTCTATGAGATGAGAATTGCAGTGGGACAGTGATAGAATAATATTGAGAATGAGTATTCTGAATTGCAACTGCTTAGCAACTACTTTAAATTAGCCATTGCTGGTCTGGAGTAATCACTAGGGCGGATAGGACAATGGCACTATACAACTTTTCATTTATTAATACCAAACCTCAAAATGAATGGTCTATGAGATCTTTATAGACTATACTATCATGAATGGTAGGGTACTATAGTGGCCATACTATAAGCCAGGTTGAGATGCCCCTCCACTTTCAGCTACCTTGGGGCCTGTGCAGAAATTTGGAGGAGAGTGTGCACAAGTTGAGGACAGTAGTAAGGGTCCAGTACTATACTTGAGCAGAAGACATTTAATGTGTGCATACTCACAATTTGAAATTTATATGAAAGCAAATACAGTGGTGTATATCTAGAAAGGGTGGCACGTACTTATAGCTTGCAATGAGTTTAATAGTTATAGAGAGCAAGATATTGGCAATGTATCAGGGTCTGTTGGTGTACTGATATTGCCATGCAGTGTTTAAACATGCATGTAGTAAAACTGTAGTTGCTTCGGACAAAAAAAACATCCTGTGGTCTCCACATTCCCTTAGCATGGTAGCAGAGGCATCCACAGTACAGCTTTACCTAGTGGACCAGGTGATATACTAAGGTTGCTAAATTGTCACCTGTTTGGCGTCAGTCAATTAATCATCAATTTATAATATTCAATACACCACAAACATTAAAAATTGGCCACACTTGGGCTATGCACAATCACTGAAATATACACAACAAACAATCAAACATACCCAGCATATGGCTTGGTAATACCCATGCTCTTCTTCTTGGTGGAAATGTATTTTTTTAGCTCTGCATTAGGCCTCATTAGATAGGAGAGAAACTGCCCTGCAAACCATGCAAATGGATCCTCATGAAATGTAGTGAGTTTTTCAGCAATTTTTTTGGGAATTGATTGAGGCAGGAATGTTGGTTTTGGATCTATGTGGAAAATGTCTGGAACTGAAACAACCTGCAAAAACAAAAGAGTACAACTGTAACAGTTGTTTATATAGCAAAAGGTTCAGTATAACTCTCCCTTTCTCACATGTCACGTGAAAATTCTATCATCAGCAAACTCCAAAAATTGAGTTAATCAGCACTACACAATTGAACATGCACAGTTGAAGTAGTGTATAGAGTGAAAAGGATGTGACTATACAGACAATAAACAAATATGCTAGGGTGAGTATATTGTGACAGAAAATTGGCAATAGTAAAGGGAATGTTACTGCAACCAGCTGCAGACTCTGAGAGATTAGATACGGAATGAGTTCTCTGTCTCTAAATCATATTATTGCACACATGCATGCAATGCACATAATATTATTACGCATGCAGGTGTGTTATGTCTGAATCCAGCCATAAATGTAACATTATATGGCATCGCGTAATGAATTTCATTATAGTAGTAACCACAAGGGGTTGTCATGCGCAGGTAGCTTGATTTTGGTGACGACATCATGTTCAAACGGAATGTATACGCGAGTATACGAGAAAGATGTTCTGACGATTTTGTATATAGAACATGGATAGCATGTGACAACAGGCTCAAGAAGAGTTGTATTCCAGCGGAAAATTTCTTTGAAAAGGCGGTGGTAAAAATCTCAACTTGGAGGATTGCGAGTAGATCCATGCATCGTGTTCCCAATATTAGTCAAAACCGTGGTGAAAGATTCCTGGAGCTCTGTACCTTCTACCATTCGAGTTATGTCCCGTGTTTTGTGGCTGGAGACCTTGGATAACGAAGGAAACCCCTGGACATAACAGCTGTGCTTTGAGCTACCAGGCTCCAGGAATCTTTCAGGTAGTTATTGAACAATTGGGATAGAACTTCCCTGCTGTTTTACACAGGTGGCTGCACCAGTAGGTTTCTCAGTATTATATTGTATGATGATATCATACATGAAAGAGACCGGTATGCGGATGTCCGACTTACCAGCATTGCAGTATCACGTAAGCCCCCAAACATTTCCTTATAAGGATAATGACTTAATCAACTATGCAAGTTTTGAGGTCAACTGAACTATTTGGCTTCATAGCTGTGATACAGGGATGGCAAACTAATGACTTTGGTAGAGATCTTACAGATCGTGTTTTGACAGTGAAATTTAAGGTTAAACAGAGGGGTTTAAAAGTGGGGAATGTTGTACATGCTAATAAAAATGATGTTTTTCTCATGTAGTAATACTTTCACACAGTTTCTTTGCATTTGAAACCTCCATCGAAGCTTTATCCAGCTGACATTTATCATTCATTTTGTTATGAAGATATTTACTGTAGTATGTAGGCATACAGCATATGGATACTAACAATTCAAAATTCCTGTTAATTTAATTTATTGTTGCTTTCCAAGAGATTTGAATTATAGGGACTACACTGCATATACATACTACATGGAAATGTAGCTACTAGTAGCTACATACCTACACACAAGCACGTGTACACACACACACATATATTTGGTAAGTAATTGTTATTACATGCCTTCTGAGGGAGTATTGTATTTACTGTGCGAGACCACACAGTGCCACGTCCTTTTACATGTGCAGGTAGGTTGTGTGCACAACCAGCCAACAAAGGGGTGTTTTGTGGTGTTAAAGGAATGCAATAAAATAGTATCACTTTAGCAAATTAATTCAGCAAATTTTGTGTGGGTTGGTCATGTGCAAACTGCATGAGCTCAGCCATGATGATTCGTCATATTCTGTGAACGCATGTGGGACATGTCCAGATTTGTTATGATAACGCTCCTGAGTTTGCATAGTGATAAAATATTATATTTCGGCGCCTATAAGTTATTAGTCACGCATTTATCTCGTGATTTAAGCTGATATGCGGGCGTATACGAGTGCCGAATCCGTGTTTAGTGATGTTTTGTGTCGTCACGGTTGCTGTGTCACATGCTCGCTTGTGACCAAACTGAATGTTCTTCGGAATTTTAGTTTTCGGCTGGGTGATGCAAGAGGGAAGATTAAGCTAGAGGCAGTTTCTTGGTGCCAACTTTGAGCCATCTGGAGGATACAACTTTTCCATATGGCAGCAAGAGAGCTTTTGTTCCTGTCCCAAGTTATATATAGGCGCTTGAAGTTTGTCTTTGAGGGTCAATATTACAGATCTCGGCTTTGGAGAGGAACTGTCTTCACTGCCACATGGAAAAGTTAGTAAATGTTTTGCTATAGCGATTTATGTGAAAAAGTAGTCTTGAAAGTGCTCCACCATCTATCACCCAAAGCGTTTCGCTTTTTAGTAAGGGTTAGTAAAACCTTAGTAGCTTCTGCATGCTTGAAGCAGGTCTTTCAAAAGGGTAATCATCGAAACACTTATATGTGTCTGCCTACATGTTAAGCCTACATTTGACGCTCTGAAGCTTCTGCAAGTTGAGAACAGAAGCTGTAAAAAAGACCGAAATTTTCACACCTTCGAATTAGCGCGGACATGTCCCACATGCGAACTTCTCTAAACTTGCACAACCTATATATCGCAGAAATTAACAAGAATGTAAAAAGCCCAAGTGACAAAATGTTAGCTACCGTTTGTAGGGACCCTTTGAAGAAGAAACTATTGCAGCATTGTGAACAAAGTCACCTAATAATAGTATGATAATGGCTCCAAGACGAGTTTCTCAATAATCAAATGTCTTTTGAAGAGGCAGAGATCTAAATGCTTACTGGAGATGCTGAAACTTGGTAAGATCAAAGGAAGAATCTAATTTTTCACTGTGTCGCCTCATGAAAGCTTGCTCCAGTCGTTTCATGTGCACATGCTTGTAAATTGTTGTCTTCCGAAAACTGCAAAAAAACTTTATATCTCATGCAGGGGAGAAGTAGTGTTTTGAAAGGTGATGCGGTGAAAAATTAGATATTGTTCTTGGGATTCCTCAGAAGTAAGTAATGTACCACTTGCCAGCCGATGAGTATTTCTGCCTTTTTGGCAAAGAATATTTTATATATTATATGGTTCACTTGGACTCCGATTATTTTGATTTGAATATGTTACAAGCAAACAAAGTAGACAAAAATTTGTTTGAAAGGTTCGTATACTACATACTACACCTTTGTTTCGTTGATCCACTGTATACAAAGAGAAAAAAATAGGAGTGTGATTACGAGCGACTTTTGACAGTGTCATTTTGTTTTATGTGCAAAGTGCACATAACCTGCCAGCTTGGACAATTCGAAATACCAAAAGAGTGTATCAAGGGGCCTGTTTTCTACCTGAATCCCAAACACACACTCCAGCACATCATACTGAGCCATGTTGTACATCACTGCCACTTGGCAAGAACACACTGGGGACCATGATGAAAAATATGGCTACTAAAGGGCAACTTGGACAAAAAACTCACAAACGACAGTCTTAGATCACATAAAGTGTAAGTAATATGTTCAAGGAAAATGTTCCTGAACATCTGCAATGTTGTGTAATTGTCACCATGCATTCCGTTGATGGAGTTCGCAAACACGAGAGGACAAGTATCGAACCGGACTTACAAGTTTGCTACTCATTGCAGACACAACAGGATCTGGACAGCGGAGAATGGAGTCCGCAACTTTGCTGAATGCGGTGTCAACTCCATGCAGCAATGTTTCAATGCTGTATATACAATGTGGAACTGCACCTACAATTGAATGTCACTCAAGCGTACCAGCCACCCTGGTGGACCAAAAGTATTGTTGAGGACTTCTCCGGTATTGATAGTGAAGAGTTTTCCCGTTTCTTTTTTTAAATTAGCTGGTTAGACCATAGACACTCGAACCATACACACTCTAAACTATATGATTTTTTTAGGCTTAATTGTCTTCTGTTGCATTCTTTGTTACTATTCTTTATAGTTATGTTTTGTAGGGTTTAAGCTTCATTGATTGTGGTCTCACAGTTTACATTGCAATTAACTTACTGCCCTAGACTGGGTGCTTATCTTTCCTGCTTATCTGCATGTCATCAGGCGATAAACTAAAGTACAGGTGCAAATCATGGAACTCTGAACATTCAATGCCTTTCATGAGCGGTTTTCAGAAATGGGTACAGAAACAAAAGGATTCCTGGCAACCAGGTCGATATATTATGTGAACAAATGTGTATGCATGCGGTACATGTCCAATTAGGGCCAAAATGGCACGATATACGTACCAAGCTTTTTACCTTTTTCTCTGCAGATGGTGAACGGTTCAGCCTTTAAGTTATTTAAACATGAACAATATGTTAAGGTTCTTTACAATTTCGAGCAATTTAGTTACAATACCTGAAGGAAAACGTATTCGAAGAGAACAAAAATGCCGGTGGGCACTGGGAAAAGCTCAGCGGGGACCAGCAAACCTATTGGTACCATAGTAAATTGGTTTATCTAGCGATTGTATGTTGCGGAAGTTAAAAGTCTCTTCCGTGAGCAATTTATAAAAGACTGCAAGAGCAAAACTACTGCAAGACTGAATTTCGTCCAACCTTCGAGTTTCAACTTCCGCAACATGGAATCGCTAGATTTTTGTTGAAAACTCACTTTTAAGTGAGATTTTGTCCTTTGAAAAGCTCTTTCCCACCGCCCACCGATGTTTTTGTGACATGTCCAACAAGAATGCGATCAAGAAGCTCAATCGCGAGAATATCATGTGACAATTATGCCCCTGTGATGTTTTGTGATGCAATCTCGACGGCCGGGTTGACCAGGACTGAATCACTAGGGAACCATGTGACAAATAACAAATTCATCCGGCGAACATTAACTTTTATCACTATGCACTCCAGTGATCCTTATCATAACAATCTGGACATGTTCCACATGCATAACCCCCCCGCATTGCACTAGTAGGTATCATGCATGGAGTATACCACACTCATATCAAACATACATGGATTACATACCTGATGGTCTTCGTGATCCCCACTCCACAGAACAGCTTCTTCAGCAGTAACTGTTGTACATGTATTACTTAAAGGAAGGAAGACTGTTCCCCAGCCCTTTTGTCCCTTATCTTTGGAATAATTCCAATCTGAGGCAGAAGAAATTTAAAAGATACATAAATATATTATATACAAAATTATAATTATACAACATGTGTGACAGTATGTAGTGTATGTATGTATATTGTGTATGTATGTATGTATACACGTATACAAATGTCTGTATGCCCCTATATTATTTTCATTACGAATCCTGGAAGTGTAATGCTCTATTCACATATAAAGTAATGGTATATGGTTTACGAAGGGCTTTTATCCTTTAGCCTTAAATTTGTATTTTTCTCACCTTTGTTGCAATTCTGAAGAAAATTTACTGTATTTTGGCAGAGTTTCAGTCATTCGTGAAGAGGGGCGGCAGCCCTACAGGTTTTTTACTTGAATTACTTATTACACACTTTAACCTTTTCGGAGGCTTTAACAACACAGAAGTGAAGAAGAAGTACATGTGTTCATGTACACCTGTGACCCTGACCTTGGGGTTATGCCTATAATATACGATGAGGATTGCATAGTTGTCAGTGTGTA
>CAUJGJ010000006.1:479276-481776 GCA_963170055.1 Halisarca cf. caerulea
AGCATTCGCAAAATTTTAATTTGCGAATGCTAACTCTGTTCTATACATCATTTCATTGTCAATGACCAATAACAATAAATGTGATATAGGTGTTAACAATGCGATCTACAGCTGGAACGTTTCTATACACTATCATAATAACAGATGTTGGTAGGACAAAGGACAATTTTGTCGGTAGAAGGTTGATCATGAGCATTTTCAAGTACCTCAAGCAAAGCAAAACTATTTGGACTTGTTCAGTTATCTTGGTCTGTGTCTTGCTCTGCAGTAATGTCAGTTTAAAGCCATCCACATGCACACGGAAACTGCAATTGTAGCAGCTTGTGTGTAAAGTTAATGTGGCGGTCATTTAGTCTTTTCCCATCTTGCAAGATACTTTTGTCGGAAATAAAGAGATAGAGATCAACAATTTGAATCCATATGTCTGTATTAGAATCTGAGCTGCTGCTATCCACTTTCAAGGTAGAGTCTTCTGCATGCCTTCTCCTCGCCCTCCACACACCAGCTGTCCAGCTTAGCCACCAAGGCCGAACTGAGTACTTGGTGTACCTTTTCGAAATATTTCAAAGGGCCACGGAACGAGAGCTCGCATGGGATTTCCAGGCCACCTTGAGGTAAATGAACAGAGTATTGTTTACTTCCGATGACCTCACATATTGCTGCGGTCGATCACCGCAACGCAGTATGGGTCGTGTATGTCTTTCCTTCTGTAGTCTAGTTTCTCACCAATTGAAGCTTCCCATAAGTCTTTATAAACATGGTAACCACAGATTTTGGACTGAACAATGTGAATGTCTCCTTCGTGGAAATCCATTCTAAAGCACCTTGGATAGCACCTAGTCTCGTTCCTAGATCACTTCTGCCCACCAAAATGGCTTTCTTCTCGCCCCCCGGCGGGTGCAATGAGTGAGCTGGCTGGACTAGAGCACCATGGAAACTGACTGCCTCACGAAATCTAGGGATTCGCGAAAGTTTTACTCCGTGAAACATTCCCAGTATATGGTATACTACATGTACGGTGTCCCTGAAGTTAATTCTGGAAAGTTGGCACCTATGACTACTTAAATGGAGAATTTTATTCGCAGAGGAGGTACTTCGGTGTTAAATTGGAGCCAAAGGACGACTGTTTTAGATGCTCGGAACTCTCAATTTCAGCGATGAACCTTGTGCCTACACGTGATACAGTAACTGGATACTCATGCACAATGCAAACCTCTTCACAATACTAAAGCTTAGACTAAGTACTAAAAGGTCTGTATATTGTACAGGCAGCAGGTGTGCTATACTGTTGTATATATCATCCTGCCACAAGGAAATAATTTAAAATCAACTATTGTCAATTAAAAACTGGGGGATATGAAATAGACTACATACATTGTAGGTTTCAACCCTACTGACTCAGCTACCGTCCACTACACCAACAGTAGTTGTACACAAACAATGGACCTTCGTACCACACAATGCCATTTTGAATGGGTACTTCTAGGTACTTTCTGAAGCCTAGTACTATCATGCTCTTCTTACTCAGTGCCAAAGTCCCAAAATCAGGGAGAAGATTTGCAGGTAAGTTATCATGGCAGAATTGAGGTTACAAGGGGGCGTTTTGTGGTTTGACAAGGTATGCGATTAGATCATTATGCCTCAGACAGTTTATCATGTTCTGGCTATGTGATCTTAGACACGACTACAACATATATACAGGCTGAAACTCGCGAGCGTTCAAAGAGTTTGCCTCTGTGATTATGTAATATCATGTGACAAAGGTCTAAAGAACTCATGTCCACAAGCCTTACGATATTATGGTCAAAAAGACGTGGGTCTAGATCTCTACCTAGATACTTGAAAAAATGTCAGATTATCCGTTCAATTTGTGTGCAGCCATCTGTTGCTATAGCCTTTCTTTTTCAAATCCCTGGACATAACAGCCATGGAATGGAGCAGCGTTTTCCCTAAATCAGGAATTTCAAAGTAAGATCATGCAGGACATGTTCTGTCTTCTGAATTCACTTGCGTGTTTGAATTCAAATGTGTTCACACGCACCTTATATATGCGTTTTGCTTATTTTCGTATGGTTAAAAATCGACCAAGTACAACTCTTACAATGTGTTTTTGGCTCTTCAAATTACATATATATGCACAAAAATATGAATGCTCTAAATACTATCTATATATGGTTTCTTGAGTCTTTCCACCTCCAGGAATAGAACTTGAAACAAGGCATCTTCTATGAGACATTCAAAAGTGGCAGCCATTTTCTTTTTGGTGAAAGAGTGCCATAACATAACTGCATTGGCCAGCCCAAGCTCTACTACACCACTCCACATCATGTAAAAGGCGGGAGCAGATCCAGGATTGGTAAGGGGCCGGGGAGTTCGAGGCTGCATGGACTATTTTAGCTGCATATACTATAACACACTTTAGTACTATAACACACTGCGGTAGTTCTGTTGACTGACAGAAAGGTTAAAATTTGCACTTTCCTAAGATAAAATAGACAGA
>CAUJGJ010000006.1:489276-491776 GCA_963170055.1 Halisarca cf. caerulea
TACTATTTTAGTCTGAGCTCACGCAGTCCGCTAAGTGGTATTTTTTAAAACATTCCTTTAAAACCACATAATGCCCCTTTCTAGCTGAATTTGCACATATCCAACATGGGTAGCTCGCCAAGGTTCTATGTAGGATTAGGATTTTTTTTTTTTGGGGGGGGGGGGAAGCTAGAGTATTAAAGTGAATGACTGCCATGTGAGATATGCACATAGTTGTAGTGCATGTATTGTATGTATATAGCAGGGTTTCTTCACGATAATGTACAAAGTATAGTAGGGGGCATATCTGTACATATGTGGTATCCTAGACATCTATAAAACACACGTAGTGCAGTAATGTAAGGAGGTGCAGATGTGTATGTGGAGTGCAGGGGTATATACCTACGTAACTAGGGGAGTCTGCAGGCATGCCCCTCCCCCCTCCAGGGAAAATTAGAGTTTTTAGGTTATATAAGGTTGTATTTGAGCAGGAAAGTCACTAAGCCAGGTAGAGCGGTGCAGTGCCGCGCTTAAAATATCAGTGATTCCATATTCAGCCATTGTAAAACAGTCCTGCTTTGTTTCTACACACACTATACTGAGCTGAAGGTGCCTGTGATAGGTGACAGAAAATTTGATTGGGCATAGAGTAGTAATTGTTTACACCTACTTTGAAGTCTAGCAATTAAGCTCAGCAAATGTGGCTGCAATGCAAGTCTACTATAGATCTATGCTTCTACTGATTTGGTGAACAAAAATCTTTTGCTACAGTTAAGATGATTTTTTAAAATTAGTGTAGCTGCAATAGAATGTGAATAATTATAAGGGAATAATGTTTAGCTACATATGGCACTCCATTCTGTGTGCCACTCTTTATTTATTTTCTGGTGACTTTCCTGTTGAGGCCATTTTTGACCATCCAAGGTGGAATTCGACACTTAAGTAGGGCCTTCTCTATAGCAATTTGCACTACAGTTGGAATTTTTTGGGGTGGAAGCTGAGGAGTTTGGGAAGGAAGCTTCCCCCCCCCCCCCCCCCCCCCTGGATAGAACGCTGGTCACAATGGGGCATGTATGTGTAAATCTTCTTTCAAAATAGCAGTGGTAAAAATTTCACTTGGAACAATGGTAATACTACCATCACGTTCCCAATAGTTCAAACAGCAGTGAAAAACTCCTGGAACTATGTACTTTCCACTGTTCGAGCTATGTGGATGGAGACTTTGGAAAACGATGTAACTCCCTGGACATAACAGCCAAGCTTTGAGCTACTAGACTCCAGGAATATTTTAGGCCACTTATGAATCTATAAGGAGTCATTTGAACCTATTGGTGTGTTCAGAAACTGAGATTTTACCTCTGCGCTTTTGCCTTTTTATCTTTTCTGCAGCAGCTGAAGAAAATTTTTGTAGCGAGCAAGACGTTCGAATGTAGATTGTCTTGAATAGAATACCAATATCATGTCAATATGTTTGCCAATGTAAATAATAATTAAGTTCATGTCAACATTACCCTATCCAGAAAGCTAAAACAGGGGCTAATTTGAGTACCTTGACGTGTTAGCCATCTTACATTATGTGTAAAATCAAGTATAACCCACCTGTGTAGCACCATCACGCTTAGTTCATCAATATTTCAACAAATAAGCATTTAAAGAAGAAAAAACAGAAATTGGACTAAATGCAACATTTATCATGGCCATGCATATACCAAGCAAGAGTTGAGCCCGCTAGAGGACCAAAGTATGTAAATCAACCTTTGCTACGTTCAGTACGCAGGAGAGTTATGGCAGGATTGAGGCTACAAGGGGGCATTTTGTGCATGGTTTGACAAGATATGCGATTAGATTATTACACCTTAGACAGTTTTTCACGCTCTAGCCATGTGACCACAACATAAACACGACTATTACAGGTCATTAGTGGCTGAAACTCATGAGCATTTGAAGCGTTTGCCTCTGTGAACATGCGATATCAAGTGACAAAGGCCTAAAGAAGCACTCCAGTCCACAAGGATTTAATAGTGAAAAAGGTGCGGGTCTAGATGACTACCTAAATGCTTAAACTTTGTCAGATAATTCCTAAAGGGCAGAACTTCAAATTCTGACTTGGGAAGATTATCGATCTATATATATCCGTTCAGTTTATACGCTGCCATTTGTTGCTATAGCTGTTATTCTCGATCAGAAATCCCTAAACATAACAGTCATGGAATGGAGCAGCGTTTTCCCCAAATCAGGAAAGTAAGATTAGGGCAAGTTCTGTCTTCTGAATTCACCTGCGTGTTCAAATTCAGATGTCTTCACCTGGGCCTTTTGCGCTTTTTGCATATTTTGGTATAGTTTAAATTGACTATGCACAACACGTACAATATGTCTTGGGCTTCTTAAATAACATACGCACAAAATATAAATGTTTGAAATACTATCCGCATGGTTTCTTCAGTCTTTCCACCTTCAGGAAGAGAAAACATGGCATTTTATACCAGACCTTAGAGAGCGGCAGCCATTTTGGTTTTTGGTG
>CAUJGJ010000006.1:496776-501776 GCA_963170055.1 Halisarca cf. caerulea
TAGTACAGACAGATGCCGTGAAGACTGTACGCTTCAACTTGTATAAGTTCAAAATAACATTGCACTAAAGTATGTGTATAATATTGCTAGAAGCGGTACGTAGCCTACCTGATCAATGTTTGTGAGGAATTGCTTCTGTTTCTTCATATCACCGTGGAAACTTGCAAATTCCAAATATGTTAGCTAACAGGCCTTCTTCGTTTAGAGGCTTCTGGCCATGTGTAGTCAATGATTTTTTTCTTCCCAGGTCGCGATACTGAGTGAAATCAAATCATTTCATTCGCATATTGACTAAAAAGCAACACCATGCAATTTAGATAACTAACTTTGCATTGTTTCATCAAGCTTTCGGCAAATGTGTGGCCATTATCGCGCCAGGTAATGCGAAAACGGCGTAGAAATCATACTGTGCGTGTACGATATGTTGAGAAAACAATATATATGTTTCGAGGGACGGTACCTGAGGACATGCTGTCAAACGATACAATTTGGCAACTTTTAAGTGCATATAGTACCATAGCAGGTGAGCCCACCAAAAGCGGGAAATCTGGGTATGGTTCCCCCCCCTAAGCAGAAAGATTCCCCCTGAAATAAAAATATGCAGGCTTAATTTTAGTGAAGGAACATGGTCATGAATTGATCATGAATCCATTTATAAAGGGTACTATAGAACTTGCCAAAAATGCTTATATCATTAATAGTTTGTATTAATCAATCCTGAATCCATTGGTAAGTATGTTTATTAAGCAGTTACATTGTCAATGAATACATTTGCCAAAATTTAGGAGTTCATGTGGTTTAGCTTTGTTCCAACAGCATGGCATAAGCATTCATGCAAGGATTTATTCATGTATATAGGGTACTTATGTATGTTTGCACATCTGCAGGACCTTTTTTTTTTTTTTTAGAGGAAAGGGGGGGGTCACAGGGGTATCTCTCCCTTAAAATCTTATCCTAGCTATACGACACATGCAGTTGGAACAGACTAATCTGTGGACTGTATTCAGAAACAGCTTGAGTGGCGTAAAACAGCCTCATTTATCACCTTCTGGGGCATGACAACAAAAAATTTTCCTGGGGGAGCATACCCCCTGACCCCCCCTAGCTTAGACCACTATCATTCCACATGCATATCTGCCCCCATTACCTACAACACTATACGTACTTTGCCATTGCCTCGTCTTCATCATAATTTTGAAAGAAAACCTGATATGCATGCTGTATTCATGAGTGTGGTTTTAAATATCATTGAATACACAACATCATGCTTGCGCTGCGCCGGGCATGTGTGTATATACGTACATATGTGTAGGTTCCCCCCCCCCCCAAAAAAATTGACCCCAGATAAAACCCTGAGAATATATATACCACAATATTATTGTACCAAACATGGCATACACACCTGATGGTTTTTGTGATCCTGACTCCATTCGACAGCCCCTTCAGCAGTTGTACATGTATCACTCACTGGAAGAAACGCTGCCTCCCAACCCTTTTTTCCCTCTTCACTGGTCCAGGAATAATTCCAACCTTATTGAACAAACAAAATACATATGTACATATACACATAGGGTTGTGGGGTAGTACAAATTATCAGTTTTGGTATACTCCCCACACTCTTTCACGGTATTAATATGATCACGGTATACTGAGTGTTCAAACTGTAAACAACATCCAAATGAATTCATCCTTGTCACACAAAAAATCATTCACAAACAACAGTCATGTATGCTACATACGTAATATGCACCCTTTGCACCCATAATGAATACTTCCGCACACAACAGTTTCGACGGACTTTGAACACATCATGACTTCTATATCCTTGGAGTATCATAGTACGTTTACTTGTGTCACTACCGATCTAACCTTAGAGAGAATACCAAGGTATCACACAATATCATGGTGCAGGAAAAAGTTGGCCAGTATCTGATTTTGCACAAGTAATATTGCGGTGTGACTATTTATTGGGTATATTTCACAGCACTACATATATACACATACACTCAAACGCCTTTTATCCGGACGTCTCTAATCCGGATTCGCCTGTCTACCGGACACCTATTTTATTGCACAATACTAGGCAGCCATTTTATTTTCCGTAGTGCATGAACATTGCACGTTGTTAAAAACTCTTAGAATGATGATCAGCTCTATCCTAAGGAAGCGAAACAGGTCTGTTCAGTCTCTTGATACAAAATTAAGGGCAATTGGCGAGATCAAGGAGGGAAGTTCTCAGAAATTTGTGGTTGACAAGTACAAAGTTAAATCAACCATCGATTTGCAATAATTGCAAGGATCATTAGAAAATCGAATACGCAGTCTATGTCTTCCGTAGACTCCATCGTACGCTCCAAGAAGCGTTGCATGGTCCGACTGTGGCTTTATTATGTCGAGATCAGTTGAAATTGCGGATAAAGTGAGGGAACTGGATATCTGAGGTGCGGATAAGTGAGGTCTCACTGTACGTATATGTATCTGAACAGCCTGCATGAAGAGGATGTGTGGTTACATGAGGGTTCGATGGTGAGAGAGAACCATAACATTAGCTGAATAATAGAATGAGGACAAAACCAGCACGAGACAAGACATTCAATACACACACAAAGTATTTCAAATCCAAATTAGTTGTACAGTGAAATGACATGTAACAAATGCAATCAAACAACCTAAAATTAAGCTTTGTTCAAGGTGATCAATAAGTTTCTTTTATTTGCTCCTATACTTGTGTGTTTCTGCAATATCATTGAAAGCATGTTGGGTGGCATGCCAAACTCAGCTGCACCTTTTCTTATATCAATATGGTGGGGTGCTATCTATAAGGTCCACTTTCTTCTGAAGACTAAGCGATTGCTGCGTGTTCCCCCCCATAGTTAAAGCCACAAATCACCAGGCGGTCGCACCTTCTTCTTCGCTAAAAAGGAATATTCGCTGTATGCATGTTCATTTAGTGTTAACATTTACGTTATAAACACTGCATTGCAACTTGGCATTTGACTTTACCTTGTTATAAAAAATCGCTGTAAGAGTGTTCATTATAACGAGACCCCACTGTATACAATATAGTGTACACATATGCACTAAGTACTATGAATGTATGTACTATGTACGTACATACAAATACAGTCAAATTAAATATAATATCTACAAAAACATGCACATACTTACACTGCAGTGAATTCTCACTGATTAATCCATAATCACTTCATACATATGCATGTCTGCTAAACCCTTTTATCTGCTATTAATTTTGTGCATGAGTTAATTGAAAAGCTGTACATTGATTTAGATAATCCATGCACCAAACTCATTAATCTGCTCAATTTTCAAAACAAATTGTGGTGGATTAACAAAAATTCACTAACATAAACTCCCATACCTTTCGTGTCCACCACAAGGGTTCGATTTGTCCAATAGGCCACAATGAAACAATGAAGCAGGTGGTGTGTTAAACAGCCGAAACCACATGGATTACCATTGTCGGAGGAGCAAAAAATCTTCCGCGCTGAAGCACAATCACTTGGGTTCTGTAGCTGATGCAATTTGTTCTGAAGTAATTCACTCATTTCCTACAGAACATACACAGAAAAGAATAGAATTTAATATCATTAGTGCTCTGGTAAAAGTGTGTGTGTGTGCGTGTGTGTGTGTGTGTGCATGCCTGTGTGTGTGAGTATGTGTGTGTGTGTGTGTGTGTGTGTGTGTGTGCGTGTGTGTGTGTGTGTGTGTGTGTGTGTGTGTGTGTGTGTGTGTGCGTGTATGTGTGTGTGTGTATGTGCATGCGTACGTGTGTGCGCGCGCGCGTGTGTGTGTGTGTGCGTGTGCGTGTGTGTACATGTGTGTGTGTGTCTGTGTCTGTGTGTGTGTGTGAGAGAGCGGGTGCGTACGTGTGTGTGTGTATGTGTGTGTGTGTGTGTGTGTGTGTGTGTGTATGTGTGTGTGTGTGGGTATGTGTGGGGGTGTGCTGCATGTGTGCGTATGTGCATGTGCGAACGTATGTCAATTACTGTGGGGGTTGGGTGAATATTCTTAGTTAATATTCACATTTTAGTGGGAGTGTGGACATGCATACATGCATGATACATATGTTAGCAGTGTTAGAAATAAGGAACAAATGCCAGATGGACAAATCTCCTAGCATTATAATTTTGGGTTGGGCAAATTCAGCTTTGTTCAGACATACTGTATTTCTGGATGTACAAATGACTTGGTAACATCACTGTGTGCGTATCAAATAAGCATTTAGGCAGTGCTCAGCCAAATGTCTTACCCAAACCTTTTTGGGTCGGACAAAATGCCAAAATGGTCGGACAATGTCTGAATGCTGACCATTATTTCTGTGTCAGTGCATATGGCGTAGGAACACTCACACAAGTGGGGGGGCAAAAGGTTCTAGATGAAGTATTCCATACAGAAATATGTTAGACACATGTATATACGTTTAATGTTGGGTCCTACTCCCTAAGGGTGTGGGGGTCAGGGCCCCCCTGGTACCTACGCCAAAGACAATGTTCATAGTGCAGTGTGTACGGAGCAGGCATAGCAAAATATCCTCAAGTACCAAATTAATTGCTTTGCATTTGCATATTATCTGCCAAGGAATGGATGTCCATGCAAATTTTTATAGGGTTACTCCCTGTAGACCATTGGTAGCAAACACTAGGGTTACTCCCTGCAGACCATTGGTAGCAAACACTAAAATGTGTCTACTCAGATACAAAGTAGATACGTATGTCTTTGTTCTTGGTAAAGCATACTTCAGAACTGTACATCTTGTTTCGGCAGAAATCAGGGGGGGGGAGGGGGTTGTTTCGGTGCTTAGATAACGTCCGCCATTTTGTTTTATGTCCAATTGGACATATGTAACCTATCTGCGATGTTGGGACTGGGGCATGCTATCAAAATCTTTAATAGTGAAAATTTAACTTTTAAAAATTACCTATTGAGATTAACGCAACTACGTACAAGGAAATGGCTCCTCTACACAATTGCTTGGCAGG
>CAUJGJ010000006.1:506776-526776 GCA_963170055.1 Halisarca cf. caerulea
ACCAGGCCATGTTTGGAGGCACAATTCCTATAAACAGGTCATGCATGCTGGCCTAGTTGGCCCATAAGGCAGTTGTGTTTACTCCAAAATTTGTTAAATTAAGTGTCACAATCAGACTACAAACAGTGGTATGAAATAAACACGCACAGTATGATCCGGTTATCCAACAACATCTGTTAATCCTCCACAAATGTGTCGGGTAAACCAGGTGTTAGATAAATGACAGGTAGATTTGTAGTAGTTCAATGATTGGGATTCAAAACAGAGTGTTGGATGAATGCACGAGATTACAAATAAACAGTTGTTGAATCAGATGTGATTGTAATCTGATCATAACTGGGCAGTAGGGTGCTGCACCTCTCAACAAATATGTGAACGGGGAATGCTAATATGTATTGTAAATTATAAAATGGTTTGAGTCGGTTGATTGCATTAGGGAATAACAGACTACATATTACCTTGAATTTGTGCTTCATCAATTCTAAGACTTTCGTATTATTTAAGTATTGCTCCTCTCTCCCATGATTATTGGCATTGTCTTTGATAATGATCATTGCTTTAGTTGTAGGCATTGTTCCTTCAACATCAATAATACTTGCGTCTTCTTCGAACTGTTCCTCTTCGTTTGTTACAAGCTTCTTTGCGTGATAGTTCAAGGCAAGCAAAAGATCAAGAAACACCAAAAAAAACAACGCCATCACCAGTCCTTGACCAACCGTTATCTTCCGACCCTTCATCATAACTAGCGAACTTATGCTACTGCAAGGCCTACACTGAGCAACCGATAACAGATCATAATAATAATAATATTATAATATTACTAACCCTAAATAGCCCTGACCACTCTTTCCGCCCTTTCTTTCTTTTACTGTAGGTATGGAATTAGTCTGGCGTAGCCGACCCTTTCCGCCGCCATATTAATTAGGCGTCAGTCATGGCGAGCATGGGTCTGGCTACGTCAGACTAGTATAGAATGCCACGTGTTGCAAAACTCACAAACGATGTCGCAATCCTAGATCGTCGCTACGTAGAAGCCACGACGATTGTAGAAATACACAACAAAACGGTTTGCGTCTCTAAAACGATTTGAGACTCTAAACCGTCATCTGCCTCTGAAGCCCTCAATATTTTAAATTGGAAACCACTCACAAATCAAAGAGAGGAAAAATTTATCCGGCTAATTATGTGAACAATTGACTCAACCAAGCGCAGCAGGAACTCCCCCTTGCATCAGCCCATTCCTATGCCACACGCAGTGCTACTCGAGGCCACCTGACAACACAGGCTATTAGATCCGAATACGGAAAGAAGGCATTCAGCTATCGAATGGCAAAAGCCTGGAATGCAACTATGTAACTTATACTGAATGTTATTGTTCAATGTTATGTGTGCGTTGTGAGTGTGTACTACATGCATGTATACTCTAATATGTACCATGTGTGATATAATATTTCTTCAAGTCATTGATCATGATCATGATCAAATTCTTCTTTATTAAAATATGGCCTCACATAACATACACCTTGATTTCTCATGCTGCATCATCCACTCTATTATGCACTTCAATTTTAAATCATAAATTTGTTATTATTGTGTTTAGTAAATTGCTTATGCATGCTTATCCCACTCCCAACTTAAATTTCTGTGTCTGTGTTTTGTGTTCATTGCTGGAATCCCTGCAAAGTAGCCAATTGGCTAAGTGGTCCTCCAGGATGATAATTATACTGATACTGATACTGATACCGCGCTTTGACATTCTAAAATGATTTAAGACTCCAAACAGCTTTGACGTACTAAAACGATTTTAATTAATAAATTAATAATTTGAGGTTCTAAAACAATTTAAAACGTGACGATTTGAGACGGCCCCTACAAACGCCTCAAAAAGATTTGACTTATCCACTAATCGATTTACAATATTCTAAAATTTAATGTTTGGAAACGAAGTTGAACCTTATTTTATAGTTGTATCTATTGATAGCCGTCCTATGTTATGTCTTATCTGCGGCAGTGCTATATGTTGAATCACAAAGAAGGTAATAATGATCGGAAATTGTAGTACACACACACGCACACACACACACACACACACACACACACACACACACACACACACACACACATACATACATACACATACGCCTCAGGATCACTCAATTAAGTATGTATGCATGTACAACCTGCATATTATGATTGCTGATCTGTTGATTTTTGTCAGGTTTGATAACAGTCCTATATAATAATGTAGTGTATGCTGGATATGTGATCCACTCATATGAACTGACAATCAGGACCCTGCATGGATGGAATTGTGTATACACTGAGACAATTTCTAGTATGTTGATCTTAATGATCAAAGTGACATTGCAGCCTGCAATGATCACCAATCTTCTTCACCTCTTGCTTACTGCACTGAGGGAAATAGTAGTGAATTGGATTAGATAGTCAGCAGATTCAGAATATGACAAGTGCTGGAAGCTACCTTGCAGCTGCAGTAAGCGATGGCAGAATAGGCAGGCCAATTGAGATTTTATGTAACTGCTGAGCAAATTCAATACTTAAATTGTCTCGACTGTCATTTTCCTTTGCGCGCATTGTCCAAATTCTTGGAGTTTCAAGGCATACCTTGTGGAGAAGAATTGAGACGGGAAATTGGAATCATAATGCTTTACCTATAATAACAGGTGTAGAATTTATTTTACAAGATAGAATTCGTATTCTAGGGTCATATTTGCCAATTTTGGCACAGTATAATGGTCATTGGATCCTTTCGGTCCAGAGGTATTAGAGTCACAAGAGATATAGATTAAGACAAGCCATACGAATTAAGAACAGATTCAATGGGAACTGCTTTACGTTGGCGTGGCAATACAATACCCCGCGCAGACCTTATTTAGTCCATGTTCCAAACTCCCTTTGGCATTTTGGTAAGTCTAAAAATTGTTACTGCATGTAACCATTACATACTGGCATCCATTGGTTATAATTTTCCTGTGAGACTAGCTGACTAAACACATATAATATTCATATATTATATGTATGATGAGTTATAACTATAGGTATAGTGTGCATGCATGTGATCGTGACTGAAAGTACCTGTGAATATGTATATTATTATGCCTTTATGTGTGACATATGTAAGTACTATAATTATATGTATTCATGTACTGTAACAGTACAACTATGCATATATGTAATATGTATGTACGTATGTATGTATGTATTTATGTATGCATTTAATATGTATGTACTTATGTGCACTATAATAATAATGTATATAGTATTGCCAATGGATTAAATACAATTATAAGCACCAGTATATGCCATACACACAAAGTTATGTACTAAAAATTAAGTGCACGTATCGGCATGCATAATAAGATGTTTATGATGTTCATGCTTGCGTATTTGTGTATGTAATATGAATGCACATGCATGTAAAGTGCACTGATGATGCATTGCTGCTATTAATTACATAATAGATATGTCTAACTATGATTGTATTGTCATGCAGCTATCATTCTCATACAATTTGCTATATAAATCTACATAGATGGACACCATAAACTCATAAGATGGCGTTTGGTAACCCATGCTGGTATAGATGGATTCAGTATAGATTGTCTTCATGGAGTATTCCACCAACAATAGGGTGAAACTGTGTATCAGAAATTTCTGACAGCTGTAGAAAGATATGGTTTACCATCCAGAGTGCGTACTGACCAAGGTAGGGAAAATATAAGAGTGGCATTGCATATGATTCAGCACCGAGGAATTGACAGACATAGCATAATAGCTGGTAGCTTTGTTCGCAACCAGCGAATAGAGCGTCTGTGGAAGGACATGTATAGATGCATGTGTTACATCTATGTATTACAGACTATTTTACTTCATGGAACATCAGAACATCATAGTGTTGGACCCCATTGATGAACTTCATCTCTATGCATTGCATCATGTTTACCTTGCAAGAATAAACTGCTTGCTGCAATTGTTTATGGAAGGCTGGAACAGTCACCCAATCCCGGCATACAGAAGGTGGGCAGAGCCCAGAGTAATTTTTTCAGTACATCATGCTGCATTCTGAGTTTGAGGAATGAAGGATTGGAAGCTTTGGATTTTCAGGAGGATATTGGTGATGACTATGGGTTGTAAGAAAATGGATATATGCAGGAGTCTGTACCTCCTTACATTTAACTATAGTTGCTATTGGCCCCACAATCGGCATTATCCCGAAAGAAACTCTGCTACATACACGGGGAGCCCCAAATTCGAGGCACATGACACCGGCGCAACTACACAACCCAGTCTTAGAGGCTATATCGCATCATAGATACTATAAAACATCGACTACTGAGTGAAGAACTACCAAACTATCTCAGTTACCATATCCCTAACTAGTCTGATACCCAGACCCTCCCGCCGGCTAATCCCTAACGTCATATTTCCCGAAGTTACGTCATTCCCCCATTCCCAAAGTTCAGAATCTAGCACAAAAATGGCCGCCCTAAGACTATCAAAGAGTGGATCTTCTCTCTTAAGATGTCGAGGAACAACTGATTTTGTGAGTTATAGTATATATTGCTACCCCATGTGCTAGCTTTTTGTAATTTTATTCTGTTTCCCGGGTTAGACTTTTTCGCCTTCGTTAGTTTTTGGGCTGAAATTAGTTAGCTGTTTGTTATTAGAGTTCTTTATTCTTTAGGTTTCTTTAAGATTTGTGCAGACGTCAGCAGTGAAAACAGATCCCACTCCTCCTCATTCGGAGAATATGAAGAAATTCTCCATTTACAGATGGGTGAGTATTCTTCACCGTAGACATTCTACACCCACGATATCTATGCCGCCCTCATGGCCGCTCTTTTTTATGCATAAAGACATATACGTGTTAGTCTTGCGTATTCTGTAACTATAATTGTATAATTTTGCCATAGATACGTACGTATACCTACATATCCTATACCAGGATTTTTTTGGGGGGGGGGACCTACCTATCTGTGATATGTACGTACACACGCGCGCGGAGCATTGCAAGCATGTGTATTCAATGATATTAAAAACACGCATGCAGCATGCACATGAGGGTTTTCTTTCAGGATAATGATCAAGAAGGAGCAAAGTATAGTGGTGTAATGAGGGACAGATGTGTGTGTGTGTGTGTGTGTGTGTGTGTGTGTGTGTGTGTGTGTGTGTGTACGTGTAATCATAGTGGTTCAAACTAGGAGTCTGGGGGTATGCCCCCCATGGAAATTTTAATTTTTATGCCTCATCAGGTGATAATTGAGGCTGTTTCAGGCCACTCAAGTAGTTTCTGAATGCAGTCCACAGATCAGTCTATTGTGGTTGTGCATGTGTGTTATAGCTAGGAAAAGTTTGAAGGGGCTTACATACCCCCGGTGTGTACCACCTTCCTCTAGAAGGAACCCTGCACATGTGCAAATATGTGTAAGTACCTATGCATGAATAAATACTTGCATGAATGCTTATGCCATGTTACGGAGAGCAAAGCTAAACCATGTGCAATTTACATACATTTAAAACTCTTAAATTTTGACACCAGGTTTATTGAGGGGGACCCTGGGTATGGTTCCCCCCCTAAATAGAAAAGTTCCTATGCAGCCTTCTTTTTTGTGAATAAACACTGTCGTGAATTGATCATGAATCCATTTGTAAAGGGTAGAATTTGCCTAACAATACTTATACGTACGTAATATCATTACTAGCTTGTATTGATCAATCTTGAATCCATTGGTAGGTACTTTTTTAGCAATTGCATTGAATGCACGTGTGTCAGAATTTAAGAATTCTGAATATAGATTGCACAATCATGGTTTAGCTTTGCTCCAAACAGCATGGCATAAGCATTCATGCAGCGATTTATTCATGCATGTGCAGGGTTTCTTTTAGAGGGAGAGGGCACAGGGTCCCTTGAAATTCTGTCCTCTATACCACACACGCACAGTTGCAACAGATTGATCTGTGTACTGTATACAGAAACAGCTTGAGTGGCATAAAACAGCCTCATTTATCACCTTCTGAGGCATAGAAACTAAAATTTTCCTGGGGGAGCATACCCCAGACCCCCTAGCTTAGACCACTATCATTCCACATACATATCTGCCCCCCATTACATTAATATATGTACTTTGCCAATGCCCCCTCTTTGTCATTATCCTTAAAGAAACCCTGATGTAAATGCTGCGTACATGAGTGTGATTTTTCACATCATTGAATACACATGCTTGCGGAGTGCTGCGTGTGTGTGTGTGTGTACATACGTACGTATAATACAGATATGCACGTTCCTCCCACCCAAGATTTGACCCCGGATAACACCCTGCATACATTCAATGTACGTAATTGCAGAATAGACATACGTACCAATGGACTCAAGATACAGTACAAGCAGTTAATGATGATATTATTATAGCATTTTCGGCAAATTCATACCCTTTTCTAAATGGATCCATGATCAATTCATGACACTGTTCATTCACAGAAATGAAGGCTGTACAATTTTATTTTGGGGGGAACCTTTCTGCTTGGGGGGAGGGGGGAAGGGACCATCCCCAGGGTCACCCCCTGGATAAAACCCTGCATACTGTAGAATACCTACGTATGATGGTACGTATTTTCCTACCTAGGGTTAGCCCTAACCCCTA
Source organism: Halisarca cf. caerulea (assembly GCA_963170055.1). Lineage (NCBI taxonomy): Eukaryota > Metazoa > Porifera > Demospongiae > Chondrillida > Halisarcidae > Halisarca > Halisarca cf. caerulea. Next base: position 513,439 of record CAUJGJ010000006.1, read on the forward strand.
CACATGTAGCAGCATGCATGATGTGAATGAGTATATACTATTACATGCATATGTACATCCTTATGTGTATGTTTGTGCACGCACGCACACACACACACACACACACACACACACACACACACACACACACACACACACACACACACACACACAACACACACATATACACGTCATACTTGTGTAATTTTTAGTTTTTGTACTTCTGTGCTTACTGGTACATCCTTCAGGATACAGTACTATGTTGTCCTGCCACTCACTGTAGGATCCTGACAAACCTGGGGACAAGCCACACATGCAGGAATACCAGGTGAACCTGAATCAGTGTGGCCCTATGGTGCTTGATGCCCTGATCAAGATCAAAAATGAGATAGATCCTACGCTAACGTTTAGAAGGTCCTGTAGAGAAGGTGGGTATGCAAGTATAGTAACTATTGTACAATGCTGTGTACCGTTTATGTCCGAATAGAAGCCTGGACTTCTATTTCCTTCTTGGAGGTTTTGACCTGGCCTCTATTTAAGGGGGCGGGGTCACGTTGAGAACTCGATTTGAATACTATGTTTGAATCATTCTTACACAAAACTAGCGAATTATGTTGCACCAAATGTTTTTCGACTAAAACGTTCAACATTTAAAGCTTACTTTTACTTGCACATTACACCCAAAAGGTAGGCGCGGGTTCCGTAACAGACCGAAAATAATAGGGTATGTTTTTGACGTCTGACATGCGCAAAAGTTGAAGGAGTACAGATTGAACCGCGCTAACGCGAAGCCTTCACTATCCTCCTCAGAACTACGTATGAAGAATACTATAGTTTATTCCTATGGTGACTTCTGAGTCGATACATGTATAAAGACGGATCAAGTAGAGATTCTAACCGCCGCTGCTCAGCCATCATCGATCTGTTCGTCGTCATCATACGTAGATCTGAGCACAGAGGAGTCACGAGGATGCAATAAAAAAATGAGCAAGCCACGACAAATACACACGAGATCAAACGTCACAAATGCTACATACCCAATCAAAAAAGATAAAACGTGTAAGAGTCATGTGATATCATGTGACTATCTAATTACAAACCCACGTGTCCATTTACATGCGAATAGCTTCCGCTACTACGAAGAGCTCGACGATGAGTTGGTGGAGAGGAAAGGCTCACGGATTGCTTGCCCCCTTGGGTATCGTGGCATAACCAGTTCGGGAAGAACAGCGCGCTTGTAGAACTCCAAGATAGTTGTTCTGGATGGCTCCCAGAAATCGGCATCTCGTTCTATCTTCTCCACGCTGATGCCAGAAGGTGTGCAGATGACGAAATGGCACCACTGCTTCCCGGTTATATCAAGAGAGCCCTGAATCTGGTAGTAGTATGGGTGTGTTCGCTTGAGAACAAGAATGTCTTGATTTGTGAGGTCGGGTGTCAAGCAGAAATCCTTGAACTGAGTTGCAGCCTGTTGTGGTGTCAAGCGCTCTTTCCCGGCTTTGTAAGGGCATTTGTACTCCACTAAGCCTTGCTCTCCACAAGGAAGAATAACCATGTCATCGGGACTACAAGCCAGGCAAGAATCCCGTGCATCAATGACTAGCCCTGACTTCACTGTAGCAACTGTGCATCCACTCTTTCTCATATACTCCAGGTATGCCTTCCTAGCATCGTCTTCATGAGTCTTACCCCATCGAAGGCTAGGTGCATTTACAGTAGAACGGTAGAGGAGGCTCTTGACAAGGTTTGCAATGGGAGTTTGCTTTATTCGACGGGCAATTCGACCAAAATTGGAAGCTGTCAACCTGATTCGTCGATGGTAGTGCCACAAGGAGCTGTCACTCTGCTCTCTGGTGTTAACCTCAATGTCTTTAGAAGTTACTGGCGTTGTCCTCACTTCTCGCTCATAATACTCCACACATAGCCTATCCAACTCTTCTGGGTCCACATCTGGTGTCTGTGAATTAGGGCCATAGTCATGCTGGAGTGGATCTGATGCAGTGTTCCGTGCAGAGTGCCGTTGCTCCCGATATGGTATAGATGTCTTGCGCTGATGATCATACCTGACTTGGTGAATCCTTTTCTCCACATGAGACTTGAAAACCTGGAATGGAAGCAGTAATAGATACAACTCTATTTACATGAATGCTGAGTCGCCCATTGACCTACTTGTCCACATTCTGTTCTAGTTATGTGCTCCATTGCCTCCACTGGCCATGTTGGTCCATCCTGCATTCTCATTCCTGCTGCAAAGCACCGCATTTCAAAGGAACCTGACTGTATGCGATTCATCTGCTTTCCACCATCGTATCGGCATCTGATAGACATGTAGCACTCAGCAAGGTTACTGGTTTCATTGTCAATCAACTGTGATGATAGCATCACCAATCGATCTCCGCAAGCTGCGATCTTGTCCAGTAACCCTGCTGGGATTGAAACTATTGATGGTGGTCTCCGAGATTGTGCCCTGAATTCATCAGTAGCAGTTGGTAGGTTGTCGCATTCCTGGTCTATGATGTCATACAGCTGCTGGGATATCGTAGCATCTTGGATGTTGGTGTTGGCCTCTTCATTCTCATCAGAATCATTGTCGCTGCTGTCAGAATGATGGATGTCAGCTTCTCTAGTTTTGCAGAAGGATGGATTGCATTTGCTGTGATTTCCAAACACATGGCTGGGCCCATTTCGTAGATCATGTCGGAGTTGTTGGATATCTCGAGTTTGGCTGTGCATCCTAATAGCAACGCGGGCACCAATGGTAAGCCGCTGGATGACTCGCTTGGTCAAACCACCTCGACCCCTGTACTCTGGATGATCCTTGGCAAGCTGTTCCAGTCGTGTTCTGTAGCATTTACAAGCATGATTGGCACACTCAATTTTATGAATGAAAGGACCGTATGGAACTGCCTGCACAAGATTGGCCATGACCGAGCTGTCTCCATCCCCTATGATTCTCATGTAGCGGACACCATGAGTAACCTCAGATGCGCGAAAGCCTTCCACCAAAATGTCTGACTCCATTGCTGATGATGAGCCTGACCAATTACGAAAACACCTATGTTGGGGTGGTTGCCGTGCCTGATGTTCACATGTTGCACAAATTGAGCAGTATTTGTTGCGCACACCAATGAACAATAGCTTTCTGGTGTTTTGCCCAAAGATCACAGCTACTCCACTTTTTGCATTGTAACTGTGTTTGTGTGATCGTTTAGACCAGCCTCCATCCACCACAACAGTAATGGCAGGTACTCCCTGGTGAAAGTCTCCTCGCTCCTCAGCCAATTTTAGTTCTTCACACCCTGCTTCAATCATTTTGCCCACTAAGAGATCCTTGATTTCGTCATGGAGGAGTTGCTCTGTTCTGGTGAACAGACGTTTTGACATGCCTGGTATATTCATAGGTGCAAGTGAATTATTCAGCTGTGCACATCCACCACCTGTAATCACTTGTCCAAGCACTGCTGCAATATTTACCTGCCACATACCTTTTTGGTTTTGTACCTTGCTTGATGTATGTATTTCAAACTTTTTTTGACATTTGGTACACCGAACGATTAAAATTACTGCTAATCCAGCACGACACTTAGTATCTTCTAAAATACATGGACCGCCACAGTTAGCACTATGGGTAGAAATTGTACATACACCCTCTGCCAAGTTTTCCAGGTCCACAATCCTGGAGCCAGTAGGAGTAATGGTGTTGGTCACTTCCTGTAATGGTGGCACTGATTGCTTCCATCTACTTTCAATTGCACGACTTGCTTGAACTCTCCTCTTCTTACTCCTATAATCTGCTCTATTAGCTCTGACATAATCAGGTCTTCTCTTACTCATGAAGACCGATATCTTTGCAAAAAAATCGAACGAAAACTGAATATCCCGCCAAAAGAAGAACGCGCGATCAAATACGGCGACATCACACAGTTACAGACCGAGCAAACATATCGATATCAGCTGTTCTATCACAGGATAACAATGAATATGTTCACCATGGTCGCCGAAAATAAACCAGAACATCGTTCGTAGCCAAAATAGAGCCCGCGAACGAGAGTACGTACTTTATACGCCATTTTTATTCCAACCGTCACACTCTCGATGTCGAATGTCATGTGCTCGCTCAGCATGAAATGATATTCATAGTCCATCATGAATATATCCGAATATCGTGCTTCAAAATACATAGACAGATCTTTCGTTATGTCATAGATACTCCAAACACCATATTGGGGGAGTACCTGGTATTTTCCCGGGTTCTATTAAAGAAACACTTAACTGACACCCAGCTTCTTTTCAAGCCCCGGCCTTCATTTGAGCCCAGCTTTTATTCGAAGAAATACAGTGTATGCATTTTGTAGACATTTGGGTAGTGGTACATCTATACGTATGTACGTTGGTACGTATGTACGTACACATACCAACAAGCATGTTTTTTGCTATTTGTTTGCTTTGTATGTGTATGTGTCTGTGTCTGCGTCTGTGTGTGCGTACATGTGTGTGTGTGTGTGTGTGAGTGTGTGTGTGAGTGTGTGTGAGTGTGTGTGTGTGTGTGTGTGTGTGTGTGTGTGTATCTGTGTATGGATGCATGTGTGTATGTGCCTACACATAGTACGTACCTACGTACTAGTAGCAGCTTTGGGTTTGGCTTGCCAGTGCAATCTTCATTGTGCACTAGGTATATGTGGCTCTTGTGCGATGAACATTAATGGAAACAACACTCTGGCTTGTCTGTGGTGAGTAGCATATTATATATTATAGCCAAGTAGATTATTAGGGTGATTGAACAATCACGTAGCCTAGATAAATCTTCAGAGATGAATCAATGGATATGTTTTGACTATGTAGGCCATCATCAGCTGCATACGTACAAATCTGAAGTACAATAGCGAGAGACCAGTTTAAATAAAAAATGGCTACAGGAATTAATGGCATGTTCTATTGCGTGTGGATTTGTTTTTCCTGTGAAAATGTGCATACCGTATAGGCACTAACTTCCGAGGGGTGTACATTTCATGAGTCAAGAACTTGGCTGTATCATGGACACTCTATACTACGTAACATAGTATATGATATAAATAATGTATTCACTATTTTATATTTGCGAATGGACTAGTCCCTACTAGATAAACAGACTATTTATCCAAAGTTCCACCAAAAATTAGCACCTACGTACATATATGGTAGCCTAGTGTGTGTGTGTGTGTGTGTGTGTGTGTGTGTGTGTGTGTGTGTGTGTGTGTGTGTGTGTGTGTATGTGTGTGTGTATGAATACCTACGTATGTGTCATGCGTGAACCAAAAATGAATAACAGGCAAAAACAAATAGTAAGTACCACAGCGACCAAAAACAGACAAACAAGCATAACTATTTGCTCTCAAGTTGGATGTGAGTTGTGGATCATGGGAAGAAGAAGACAACTGTCGAGGTTCATGTCCACTCCTCATCCTGATCTGGATAGCTTTTGCTAGAACTCTGGCAAAGGAAGGAGTGGAACCAAGTCTAATGATGCACTGCTGGGAGGTTGCAGTAGAGATGTTGAGTGAAGCATTTGTACTTGATACACCTACATACGTACTTATACCATCCCGCAAAAAGATTAAAGTGGTCAAGAATGGGCAATTTTGTAACTCGATATACTGAAACACACACACACACACATGCACGCACGCACATACATGCACGCACACACCACTGAAATATGCCCACACAGGTGCCTGTGCTTCACAGCTTAACTACTGAGCCACCAGCACTCCTTCATACTATGGGCAGAGTAGAACTCTACTGCCAATAGTCATTGTATATGCTGGAGCAAAGGAAATTCAAAACCTACAACTTCCGAGAAACAGAGACTAAAAATGCCATTGTGATGCTTCTTATTCCTCTTGCTTGCCTCCCCCCTCCCCCCACACACATACGTACGTACATACATGCATACACACACATACACACACACACACACACACACGTACGTACGTACGTACATACATGCATACACACACATACACACACACACGTACGTACGTATGTACGTACATGCATACACACACACACATACACACACACACACACACACACACACACACACACACACACACACACACACACACAGCCGGGTGCCAATTCAATATCCGTGCATACTAGTTATTTATGTTGTTACCATGCTTTGTACATCAAGGGTTTTTGCCTTCTTCATATCCTATATACATACGTAGCTTGAGGATGCACACTGTGAACTGCTTTCATACTTTTAGTTAGTCATACCATTCTGATAATCTTTCTGTGTCTGTATACTTTTCTGTTATTATGCCTGTGTTGTGTTAATGCAGGCCAGATTGCAAGGAGTGCACATGTGTATGCTTTGCATGTGAAGTATATACGTTATATACACTCACTTCAGTTCCCGAGTGTTTACCACTGCAGCAAGATTGACTCATCAAACCTGAGCAAGCCTGTGAAGATCTATCCACTGCCGCACATGTATGTAGTCAAAGACCTTGTTCCTGATATGAACAACTTCTACAAGCAGTACAAGTCGATTGAGCCATTTTTAAAGAGGAAAGACGGAGATAAAACGACCAGTGCCGAGCCTCACTACCAGTCTGTGGAAGACCGCAAGAAATTGGATGGGTTGTACGAGTGCATACTGTGTGCCTGCTGTAGTACATCCTGCCCATCCTACTGGTGGAACGGTGACAAGTATCTCGGTCCTGCCGTATTGATGCAGGCCTACAGATGGATGGTGGACAGCAGGGTACGTGCATACGTACGTATGTGGTACTGTTCTGTGTGTATGTACACACATAATAACTGTCCACCATCTTATGCGCTGTTTAGTGTGTGTATGTATGTTGTATGTGTGTGTGTGTGTGTGTGTGTGTGTGTGTGTGTGTGTGTGTGTGTGTGTGTGTGTGTGTGTGTGTGTGTGTGTGTGTGTGTGTGTGTGTGTGTGTGTGTGATTGAGGGTGTGGGGGTGTGTACATGTGTGTGTGTGTGTGTGTGTGTGTGTGTGTGTGTGTGTGTGTGTGTGTGTGTGTGTGTGTGTGTGTGTGTGCATGCGTGCGTTTGTGCATACATGTGTGTGTGCACATTCACAAGGTGCACAGCATGAGTATGTAATTTTGTAGCAAGTTTGCTACTGCTTCTCTTTTCTGTTGCTCGGCTCTTTCTGCATCACAGGATCAGTTCACAAAGGAGCGACTTGAAAAGTTAAAGGATCCTTTCTCTTTGTATCGCTGTCACACTATCATGAATTGCACTAAGACATGTCCTAAGGTAACAGCCCCACGAGTGTAGTGTAGTATGTGTGTGTGTGTGTGTGTTGTGTGTGCAGTACTGATTAATAGTGTAGTCAGTGTTAGGCTATACTGGTTACCATTGTTAGTGTCATGATATGTATGTAAGTTAGCATTTCTTGTATGTATCATCACATAGGCGTAGGAACCAAGGGGCTATAGTCCCCCCAATATTTTCTATTTCTTCTGAAATAAAATATTCTTGCTTATTATGAAAGTTCTAGTGCTGGATCTAAGATTATTTATATCTTGTAAAATTAGGAAAGTTAGGGATAATATCCAAATATACAGTTTAGAATCTACTCAATACTCCACTAACTATCCCAAGGTAGGAAGAGGCTGTCCTTTCCAAGAAGTCGACAAGGCCTGCTTGCGTACGATCCTCTTTCCACTATGCGTTTATAGGCATTTGCGAGGTGAATATGTTAGCGTTCATAGTCGTTTGCGGGCGCGCTGCGTGAACGTGTTTCGATATGAGCAAGAAAAGCACTGTTTAGTTTTGGTTTTCTTCGAATTCCAAGCATGGGAGTCAGCTGACACCCAACAAAGTGCAATTTAACTGAGACCATTGCTTAGTAATACATGATTGTTTGCCATCTATTTATTATTTATACTACACACGAAAGTGAACATGAGATTGAATGAGCCCCCCCAAAGTACGAATCATTCCTACGCCTATGCATCATGCTATGTATATTATCAGTATTAGTTGCACATTCTGATGAATGGCAATAATCATTATAATTTGGCCTTATTGTACTTGACCTATCTGTCTGTCCTGTCAGGAAGGGGAGACATTTTGTGAAAAGTGAGATGCATATGTTCGTATAGGTACGTGGGTTGAAGTCATGAATCCCTGTACATAAGGATACCGTATGCACTCGAATTTTCGTGGGATGAAACTTTTACAGATGGCCAATTTTCAATATTTTCGCAGTTTTTATTTTCACGGATCCCCCTTTATTCCTTCCTTTATTAGCCTTTTACTGACCCAAACTTCGTTAGTTTGCTGATGAAAGTTTTGAGAGAAAAGAGCAAAGGCACTGCAGTGCTTCTCCACGACTCCTGTTCTTTTGACAGCCATCTTGGTCATTGCACAAGAGCTTGACCTAATTTTTGCGGGCTTAAGATATTCGTGCATTGCTTCCAATCCGCGAAAACTGCTAAAGTTTCATCCCGCAAAATTTGAGCGCATGCGGTAGTATCCTTTGCTTTCGACATAGGGTGAGCTCCCTTGCCCATTTTCCACACACTTGTGTAGAATGGAGTCTCTCCCAGATTTATCATTGTTGAGAATTCACTTGAGTACAATGTACATATGTTTTACTCATTAACCGTGAGTCTGAGGTGCATGCATCCCCCCTCCCCCACACACATACACACACGTTTCTCAAAAGGATACTTTCATCTCACCACCTCCTCCCTATACAGTACTTCCTATAATAGAGTTAGCATTGCACAGCAGCCGTGCAGGAAAAGGATGCCGGTTGGCCATTTTTCATACCATGCCCGTATTTCACGACATCACTATATGTAGTTGTGCAGTAGTTACACAACCAATTTGTATATATTATGCGTAAAGTGTGCAAGATGGCAGATCGACAGAGACGATCTATTCTACTTACATATAGTCAACAACTGTGGACTTTGTTTCTGCTGTCTAGCGAAGCAATATCTTCATTCGGCTAGTACACAAACGGAAATTGGGGTCCACTGTGTGTGTATATATATCTACGTATATCTATATCTATCTATCTATCTATCTATCTATCTATAAATATATATATATATATATACATATATATAATTGGATATATCTTTTAATACTGTGTATGTATGATAAAGTATCATATGATACGTACATATGTTCCATGTGTTAATGCTAAATTTTGTAATTCTTTGCAGGGCTTGAATCCAGGCCTGGCTATCGCAGAGATTAAGAAGTTGCTGGCAGCTGTTTAGACTGTGAATGAGAGCTTTGAGCATGGACACATGTTTGTTTAGTACACAAGCTTTTCTTCTATTATGTGCTCAGAATGACACGGTTATTGTATGCATCTCTAATATACCTTTAAAATATTATTACATCCCTACCTTGTTGTAAGCATTGGTAGTATTATCCCTTGTGTTGGTCTGCCTGTAAGTACGTACGTATTGTGCGTGTTTGCATACATAAGCGTGTGAGTGTGAGCGTACTTGCGCATGCACGCGCGCGCGCGCATGTGTGTGTGCGTGTGTGTGTGTGTGTGTGTGTGTGCATGTGTGTGTACGTGTGTATGTGTGTGAGTGTGTGTTTCAATATGTAAAATTTTTGGAATATGCATGTATATTATGTGTTTTTGACTCCTAGCTTCACATGTACCAGAGTGGGCTGAGTGGGTCTGTTTACTAACCAATATAGTAAAGGAATAACATAAACTTAAAAGAATATTCTTTATCATCAGATATATCAGCTAGATCAGTTAGTGTACGCGCTGTTTCTCTCTGGTGTGTACTAAAACAGCTGAGACCATGAAGTTTGTGTGGCATTTTGGAATGAAGTTTTACGATTATATGGCTCAGCACTGAATGATCTGTGAGAGAGGCAACAAATTTGTTGGCTTTTGTGACAGTCTGTTTTGAAATCTTAAATTTGGGTGAATTTTCAGTGAAAACTTCCCACATGGATTCGGGTATGAGAGAATGATAGTATTATAATTGTTACATTTTGTATATTTGTTAAACAGTACATATTATATATAAAGCCTCGATAATACAAACTTTATAGGGGACTGACAAACTTAGATTATACTTCTTGTCATCATCAATCACTCAGAATCAGGACATGCATGATACTAGATATACAACACTGCAGCAAACAAACTTGGAAACTAGTTTGTATGCATGTGCTGAGCAGAAATCCGTCTTATATGAGGATCTAGCTTCTGTGAATGCCACTAGCTGGCCAATATATACAGCCAGCAATGCATGATCATGAAGCAACATCTCATTAACTGCTTTTACAAAGGAGAGTTGACTCCAAGGTTATTCGCTGCTAAGGATGTGAGGCAAACGATATACCCATTTATGGAAACAGTTCACATGATCTACTGCCATTTTCTGCATGGGGCCGGGGAGGGGGGGGAGGGTAATCTCACATTGAGGGGGGGGGGATTGTCCGAAATTTAAATTCTATAGACTCCCAATAAGCTGCAATGAGGGGGGCCCAAAATTTCATAACGCCAGTCTAGCTGGGTCTATATATATCATTGGCATCCAAAGCTCTACTCATTGCCCTTCGCATGCATCCTATACTCATTTCTCTCAGTATAATAGTTCTATGTTCATATTCAGCACCACATATTAGCCAAATACATTAGGGAGAGCCAGTTATAGCACCTGCTCATGACGTCCAAGTAAAAGCGATGATAGCCGTCTTTGTCGCATGTTTCGTTTAGGGAAATGATTATGACGTTGCGGTCCCCTTGCCAGAATCAGGGTGCCGCATTCCGTGAATGAATTCTCTGGCAAATTTTAAAATCGAAGCTGGCGTTGGCGACCTGTTCTATTTAAGCGCTGGTGTCCTCCAGGAAGAAGACCCAATGGAGAACTGTGATGAAATGGAAAAGAAGCGCCATTCTCCAATCCTGCCTCAGCAATCACCTTGGTATATAGGTTGACCATTCGATGAGGACTGGATAGACTAGCCCCAATCACTTGCAGTATCTGTGACTCCCCACCAGTACTGTTCCTACTGAGTTTTAGCCATAACAACAGCCAGACCATGCAGACATTGTGCTGCTTGACAGCAAATCAGTCACCCTCCTGGAGCTAACTGTGCCATGGAACTCTGCTGCCAGTTTGGCCAGTGCTCAACTCGATCATTTAGTTAGCTTACATCATGCATTTCTGCCTTGCCAGATCACCCCTCGCTGGCCTCAAAATTACATTTTGTGTGAAGTGACACTCCTTTCACCCCGACTCAATCAAAGCTAGCCTTATGTAAATTTACTAGCTGATCGAGATGGTTCTATTATAGCATAATGTCAATATTGAGAACAATACAAACAACTATTTCCATGCTGTTGATTTTTCAGTCCTGCACTATAGTTGGTGAAAAGGCTACACCAAAACTTGATGCACTGGTTCAACCAGTGCAAGGAGTGGTATCACTGTATTGTAGCTGCTGTGATGCAGAGGCATGCATTTGTTCATTCACTATGATTACATAAGGCTAGGCAAAATTGATTCCCAGTTTATCATCAAGCCTTCTAACTTATAGCATGAGGGAGGGCAGCCATTTTCCATTATTCATTTGTATGGAGTGCACTGCTCATTATTTATGCATACGTATTTGTACTCCAAGAAACAAATGAGGGTATTACAGTCATGCCTGGGTTATCCGACACAGTTTGTAGCCAAAATACTTGTCGGATAACAGAGGTTGCTGGATAAGTGAGGCAGATTTGTGTACATGGAGATAGTCAGTGCTGCTGAATTGATGGTCGGATAAATCAGGTTTCTGGATAACTCAAGTCCGGATAACCCAGGTGTGACTGTATATCATTAATTTTGTTCTAAGGCTAATACTTGTACAACTACTATACATGTGTATAAAATCACATTTTTAACACAAACTAATGAAAACAATATGTGAGGTAGTAAGGGCTAGACTCATCTTTGATCACATAACCACAAATAATAAATAATGAAATTAGTCAGGCACAAGCCAAATCACATGTGGGCGGAAACGATAAACTTGGAAATAACTTTGCTCGGCCTAATATCATTATGTCTTATGTTCTATAATGAATTTTGTTTTTAGACTATAATATATGGGGGACACCTGTTCCTAAAGAGGACAATCTCTATTAGGACCATGCGTCCTAGGGGCCCGGGGACACATGATCCTAGTACATATTGTCCGGGGGACATCCTATCTTAGGAACGCGAGTCCAGGGGGACAAAAATTAGGGGGGACACGTGACCCTGTGACAACGTCACGCCAAATGGTAGTCTCGTACCCAGCCCCTTCAAATTCAGATATTCAATCGTCTTTCCTGCATCTGAAACTATCTGCTAAAACGAAGCCGTTTCTATCGATTTCTTCTTATCCGAACATATACTCGCTTCGCGTGATCACATGTGACATTCTCATTAATATTCTAAATTCTGCAATCTGATTGGTTGCAGTGAATCTCCTGCAGCACGCCAAAAAATTTGCAGATAGTCCCCAGACCCACTTCTTCGCCCAAATAAAATGGCGGGCGGAAGTGGGGCTGGGTACGAGACTAGCCAAATGGAGGTCGGGGGTGTAGTAGTCTCGTGAGCCAGCCCCTAACCGCCTCCTTCGTAAGAACATAGATAATCTATACATATCTATGGTAAGAAGGAATAGCGGCGGTTAGGGGCTGGCTCGCGAGACTAGGGGTGTAGCTGTTTGGAGTAAACAAGAGGAAAAACAGTTCCCATAGCTATAACCATAGATATTCTATACTACTATAACTAACATTCGTACAGCTGGATCGAGGGCAGGCTACACAACCGACAGCGAAGAAAAATATCGGTTATTGCTACAACGAAGAAGCCACCGATTTGCGATCTGAGCAAGACAGCAACGAATCATCGTCGTTATTTTTTTAGCTAAGAAGAATTACAACTAATCAAGTTCGTATCCGAAGTTTCTTTCAGGGAAATGTACTGGAAAGTATCAATCAAACGATTGTCCGTCTTGCTCTTTGCTGTGACATCAGTGTGTCTGATGCTATCTTGGGAAATGATGGGGAGGAAACCGAGGAGGAAGCACACTACTGTAACAGCTAAGACTGCAACAACGCCTACCAATACATCCGACTTTAATTCGAGTAATTCCTCTATGCTGGCATTCACACTTGCCGCTACAGTCTTGCCTGACCCTGTGCTAACCCCCGGGCCTAGGCCTGGTACAGACACGTCAAACGGCACTTCTAATACTTGTGTCGTAGAGGGAAACCCATGTTCGGACAACAAGACCCTTCCCGAACTAATATTCGTAGCTGGGATCGAGGGCAGCGGTCACAACTTGATGAATGCTTTGTTTTCTATTCCGGGC
>CAUJGJ010000006.1:531776-534276 GCA_963170055.1 Halisarca cf. caerulea
TTTGTCAATCTGTTGTGGTAGGATCACCTGTACCATACGGAAATATACGTAGTAAGTATAACTAGTATAGTGTTGGAAATGCCATATATTGCCAATCCTTCTCTATATAAAATTCATTCACTGGTCTATGTGATAGTTCAGGCTAGGGTAATGCTCTGATCCTGTAATATGCCTCAAATTGCTTCATTTACTTTTTCAGTTTGCGCTTGGTGTGGTACAGGTATGAATGATGTGTAAATATGTTCTGTTAGTTCACTTGAGCCAGTGTCAGTCTCATGCACAATACAATCAGTGTATATAGTCTATTCCGTCAGATTCATTGTCAATATTGCACTCTCTATCGTTTGATAATGGTATAGATTGAGTCATCTCTTCATTCGTTATATGATGAATGTAGTATTTCATGATCATTGGGTACACCATTTTCCGGGAGTCAGTCAATCATAACGTAATCACAGATGTTCTATGGCATAATCAATAATAATTGTGTTGTAGAATAGATTATTTACTCCAGATTTGATACACTTTGAGGGAATTTGTTAAGTAGTGATTGTATGCCTTGTGATACATTTAGTACAATGTCATGACCTTTGTAACCAGAAGGTCATGACATTGTACCAAATCCATTTGAGTGTATATATCAAGAGTAAGCTAGGGCTATACTGCGACAATTATTGTATAGGCCATTACAGTGGACCCCTCTCATCCAGACCCTTCCGGAACATCTTCAACCCCTGAAATGAGGACAACTCAATAATCAGGACAGTCCTTTCTCGTCCCAAAGAGAAAGGACTGTCCTGATTATCCCAAAGAGAAAGGACTGTCCTGATTATTGAGTTGTCCTCATTTCAGGGGTTAAAGATGTTCCGGCTGTATCACAGAGTAGTGAATCATTTGGTTCCAGTTGCATGTGTCCATATTTAATTTAGAGGAGTGTTTGCAAATAGTCAAGGGTCTGGATGAGAGGGGTCCACTGTATTGGCCTATACAATAATTGTCGCAGTAACCCTAGCTTACTCTTGATATAGAAATTATACACTCAAATGGTCCAGGACAAATTCACTTAATACAACCTCTATATACTTGCTATAAGGATTGCACCCACCACGTACCCGAACTAGGGGGGAAAGGCGGCCTTCTCCCTCTAGTACATCCAATTGCTATATACACACGTATCATACCCCCCCCCCCCCCTCCCCCACTGTTCACTCTCCATGGAAGCACATATATATAATTATACAGTGGAACCTGTCTATTGCGGTCACCATTGGGGCGAAACTTTTTGGCTGTTATATTATAGACAGGTGGCTGCTTTAATGAGGTAGAATGCCATACATTACTGCTGATTCGGAGAAGAATTAGACAGGTGGCTGCATTACACAGTGACCATAATAGAAGTCGCCGCACTATCTACACAACCGATATCGATCGCGCAAGAGTGAAGAAAAAATAAAGACGGCTACTGCTACAACACTGAAAGGAGCCACCGATTCCTGTAAGGTAGCCAACGACTGGTCGTTATCTACTAAAAGCTCGAGAATTATTGCAATTGGAACAGTAAAATTATATTTCTATTACTACCTTGAAGTCCTTCAGCATATCAAAGAAGCGAGCTCATTTTTGAAGTTCAGTGGGTAGAGGAGAATGTTCTGGAAAGTACCAAGGAAGCGATTGTCCGTGACGGTCTTGCTCTTTGTTGTGACATCAGTGTGTCTATTGCTATCTTTGAAAATGATGGGGAGGAAACCGAGGAGGAAGCACACTACAGCTAAGACTGCAACAACGCCTACCAATAATACATCCAACTTTAATTCGAGTAATTCTATAGTCGATAACATTGAATAAGATGGCTACCACCACGTGGTGTTGAGTGCGGAATAAAGAAGACGAAATGACGATGATGAACGCCACGACTAATGAGTAGAAAGACGATGGTTGGTGACCGGGAGTTGGGGCAACATTTCGAGCCAGATATAGACACGCGGAGGACGGTGGTGGCGTCTTTGGAGAACCCATTGCAGATTTGCACCGCTGCCACCAGCTGCTTGGACAGTTTTTTGTTTTACGAATTGTTGCTCCTCTCTGGCCTTGCCAGTAGAGTAGTTTTTACTCATAAATCTGTGTCCTAGGTCTGGTCAACCAACTCTTTTTTGTCCCGACCTTGCCAGGGAAGTAATTGTACCTTGTGATCACACGATCACTTTATTACACACCCCTGTGTCCGAGGTCCTCCTCCTCTCTTTTTTGTATTCATATCGTTATTCTCTGGAGTAATAATATGGTTTAACACACTATGCTGGCATTCACACCTGCCGCTAGTCTTGCCTGACCCTGTGCTAACCCCCAGGCCTACGCCTGGTACAGACACGTCAAACGGCACTTCTAATACTTGTGTCGTAGAGGAAAACCCATGTTCGGACAATAAGACCCTTCCCGAACTAATATTCGTAGCTGGGATCGAGGGCAGCGGTCACAACTTGATGAATGCTTTGTTTTCTAT
>CAUJGJ010000006.1:544276-546776 GCA_963170055.1 Halisarca cf. caerulea
TTGTGGCAAAACTTGGTACGCCCATGGCTGTAGTAGCCGTACCAGTTGTGTCAGCCCTGATTAATGAATGGGTTCTAGCTGAGAGCATGTGATTGACAAGACCCTTGACCTGGGCTACATCAGTGTAGCAGGGCTACATCGTCAGGGTTTCATTTAGAAAAATGGGCAAGGGGGGGCAAAACAATACTTACAAAATAAATGGGGGGGCAAAGGGAGTGCACGCAATAGTGTGCCTTCTAGGGGGTCTGCAGACATGACCAGATTTCTCCTGCTCATCTCCAGGGTTACCTTTTTTGGGGGGAAAGCATTAGTATCATAGTATCTATCTGCAATGTACAGTTGTAAGGGTACTTATATACACAGTATGCTCCAGGACAAAAAAAAAATTGACTTTTTACACCATTCAAGGTTGATTGTGGCACAGAATTACTCTTTGACCTTGAAGAGATTGAGTTCAGTTCTTTATTCAAATTTACCTCTTCAACACAAATAAGGCTAACCTAATTTCCAAGGGGGGGGGGGGGGGCGAGACTCTGACAAGGGGGGGGCGAATGCCCCCCGCCCCCCCTAAATGAAACCCTGATCGTGAATGTAAGCCTGCGGTACTCTTTGATCCACCCAACTTTCATCCCCACACCACGACATATATAATGGTTGGACTTGCACTTGGTTTATTTTTCACATTAAAGGATATACTTTCTATTTTGCTTGGTTTTATGTTCGCGGTATTCACAATTTGGAAGCCATCCATGAAAGTTTACACATGTGAAATTTTAGATCAGGCTCTTGTGCAATTGTGAAACATGGCTGTCCATGAATATGATAACATAAAAATCGCTAAAAGCCAAAATTCGCAAGATATACACCCTGCAAGAATTAAAGTGTATAGGGTAATGTAGCATTTTATGACAAGCCGGGCATTTTATGTTAATGAGATTCGGCTGTACAATTGTGCCAATGCGCTTTCCTTGTGTGATGTTTGTCTCAGTGTTGGTTTAGAGTTACTGTGGGATTGGAAGTCAGTGGGTGATGCTATTTAGGTTACTACGCATGCATTGTGTACATTGTATTATGCATCGCAGATACTGGTAATTTGCATAAAGCATAATAAAAAATTTCAAAATTAATCCTTATAAAAATAAGAAGTTAAGATACAGGTAATTTGTCCTGTTTTTATCCAACTTTATAACTTTTCAGATTTTCAGACCCTGAATGATCTTCTGGTAAAAGTGTCAACAGAAGACTCTGCAAGGGTAGATGATAAGTCGAAACGAGTGGGATATCTGAACAAACTTGCTGAGGTACGCACATCACATGTGGGCTGATGTATATACAGATTTAATGGACAAGGATGTGTACTTCAGCAGAGCTCATCTGAAGAATACGTATACACAGGGAAGGAGGGGGTATAATTCTCTCCTCCCCCAATCTTCTTGGTACCACCTACTACCCTCCCTCTTCCCTCTGTCCTGTACCTTCCTCTCTGCCTTCCTCCCATTCCTCTTCCCTATGTCCTATCCCCTCCTCTCATCCCCTCCTCCCTGCCCTCCTGTCCCCTCCTTCCTCCCTGCCCTCTTGTCTCCTCCTATATCCCTCCTTCCCTCTCCTCCTCCTTGTCCTCCTGTCCCCTCCTCCCTGCCATCCTATCCCCTCCCCCTGCCATTCTTCCCTGTCCTCCTCCCTGCCATCCTATCCCCTCCCCCTGCCATTCTTCCCTGTCCTCCTCCCTGCCCTCCTATTCCCTCCTCTCTGCCCTCTTATGTGATTGCCCTTTCCTTCTTTTCTTGATTCTGACAGGTGATTCGATCATCAATTCTATTTTGTTCTGACCTGGACATAGCCAGGATCATCATTGAGAAGTATGCTGTCTGTGTTGTCACTTGTATGTGCGTATGCCTGGTTTGGTTCAACCCCATGCATGTCTCACCTGCACTTGAGTAGAAATGTTTCAAGAGGAAAGTGGGATTGAATGTTCTCCACTCTGTTTTGAAGACTTGATTCATGTTGCTAAATATTTATTATGTTAGCTCATAAATTATAGCAACTATAGCTGTTTTTGTTTCAAATAAATATTTGCTAGCAAAAATGTGTTTGAAAATCTCCTTTGTAACTAAATACGTAGTTCCAGGTCTACTGTGCGTACGTATGTATGTGTGTATGTCATTGTTTTATTGCTGTCTGTATGTTGTCCAATCTATTTGCTGTATCATGTCTAGCCCGTTTCATGTCTCGTCTGCCTCATGTCTAATCTGTTTTGTGTCTAGTCTGCAGTATACTTTGATGAGCAATGTGAAAGAACTTAGAGCTGGAGCGCTGAGAATACTTCGATACATTTTGCTGTCTGAAGGAGTGTTTAAGATTTTGCTCGAAAATTGTATTGATCTTTTAATTATTAGGTGTGTTTGTGTGTGTACATGTGTGTGTGTGTGTGTGTGTGTGTGTGTGTGTACATGTGTGTGTGTGTGTGTGTGTGTGTGTACGTGTGTGTGTGTGTGTGTGT
>CAUJGJ010000006.1:551776-564276 GCA_963170055.1 Halisarca cf. caerulea
GACGAACTGTCAAAGTCTATCATGAGCTGTTGAAATCTATCATGAGTTGTTGTGACCTATCTTGAGCTGTTGTGACCTATCATGAGCTGTTGTTGTGACCATTCACAAGCTGTCATGTGTATTTATGTCACAGGCTGTCCAAAACAGATGAGGATAAATGTTGAAGACTGTGTTTGTCAAAGTAGTATGAACAGTATACGTACTTACGTACATATCTGAACACTTGTTGTCATTGCTGCATTGCAAGTGTTAGTAATTAGTCATCTTCAGTGTGAATTAGTGTATGTACAGTAGTTGGTTTAGTATGTACATCTGTATGCCATGTTATCCGTACATCATCTAGTGTTGACAATGTAAGCCGCAATGCTTAACTATCATTAAGGATTTATTACTTGTAATTCCCTGAGAGCACTCAAGCACGCACACACACACACACACACACACACACACACACACACACACACACACACACAATGACACATACACTTACGTATATATGCACATAAACACACACACACACACACACACACACACACACACACACACACACACACACACACACACACACACACACACACACTGCTCACTTGATTACCTGATGAAATAAGCCGTGTACTTATTTAGATACTAAACGACCTCTTCAGGAGTGGACCTTGAGTGAGGGGTTTGTTGCCGAGGAAGCATATTCCCTCCTACCACCCACCACCACTGGCCGACCCAATATTGTTAAATGCCATCTTTCTCTGTTGTTGTCTCTGATGATGGACCTGGGACTATTCACGTCAATTGCCCACATATGCTTGGGTGAAAATGGCTACTTAGCAACCAGGGCAGCCATTCTGCTTGGAGAACTAAGTCATCTTGTGAGTAGATTTTCCTTGTGTTGTCCACTCCATGGAAGTGATGTGTATGTACACCCACCTACCAGTGGAGGTGGTGTGCACCCACCCAGCAGTGGAGGTGGTGTGCACCCACCCGCAGTGGAGGTGATGTGCACCCACCCAGCAGTGGAGGTGATGTGCACCCCCCAGCAGTGGAGGTGATGTGCACCCGCAGTGGAGGTGATGTGCACCCACCCGCAGTGGAGGTGATGTGCACCCACCCACCCGCAGTGGAGGTGATGTGCACCCCCCAGCAGTGGAGGTGATGTGCACCCGCAGTGGAGGTGATGTGCACCCACCCGCAGTGGAGGTGATGTGCACCCACCCACCCAGCAGTGGAGTTGATGTGCACCCACCCAGCAGTGGAGGTGATGTGCACCCCCCAGCAGTGGAGGTGATGTGCACCCACCCACCCAGCAGTGGAGGTGATGTGCACCCGCAGTGGAGGTGATGTGCACCCACCCGCAGTGGAGGTGATGTGCACCCACCCACCCAGCAGTGGAGGTGGTGTGCACCCACCCAGCAGTGGAGTTGATGTGCACCCACCCAGCAGTGGAGGTGATGTGCACCCACCCACCCAGCAGTGGAGGTGATGTGCACCCACTAGTGGAGATGATGTGTACCCACCCACCAGTGGAGGTGATGTGCACCCACCCACCAGTGGAGGTGATATGTACCCACCCACCAGTGGAGGTGATGTGCACCCACCCACCAGTGGAGGTGATGTGTACCCACCCACCAGTGGAGGTGATGTGTACCCACCCACCAGTGGAGGTAATGTGTGCACACCCATGACTTGTAGTTGTGAAGGTAATCACAGGGTTCTCCCCTTGATAAGTGTGCTCCACATGCTGAAATTTTCATGGAATGAACTTTCGTGGATCATGGATATTTATAAATTTGAAGTTCTTAATGTCATAGATCACCCCCTTTAATCCTTCTACCTTCTATTATTTTTTGATTGATATAATTTTCCTCTGTGTGTGAATGAAAGGCATGAAAAGAGTAGAGCGAAGGTGCTTCACTACGACCACTGTCCTTTCAACAACTATCTTTAGTCATTGCATAAGATCCTGAACCAAATGTTTGCAGCTTGTAAAATTTTGTTCGTGGCTCCCAATCTGTGAAAACTGCAGTGAACAGTTCAGATTCTAACGTACAGTGAGACCGGTCTTAAAGACCACTTGCGTAGAAGGACCACCTGTCTGTAGAGACCACTGTAGCCTTCTTCATGGGCTACACCCGTGATACTAATCACCTCCGTACAAGGACCACCTGTCTGCAAAGACCATTATCTCTTGGTCCCTTGAGTGGTTGCTATAGACAGGTTTATTATACTGTGCTGTACTGTTTGACCAATCTTGAACTTCCTACCTAATCACTTTCCCATGTACATGCAGCATACTTGCTATGTACATATGTACAGTAAGTGACTTGTGCATACTTACGTCGTATTTCAGTATCCGGCTTCATCGGGAGTGTGTATGTACATATGTGTAACACACCCTCACGTCTTCCTCGTCTCAGGCCAACAAACTCTTGCCTGGTATGAACAGACAGTCGGTGCAATCAATGCCAGAGATTGTGACGGCTGCAATGGACTTCGGTGACAGGCAGAGAAGAGAGTAAGACTTTACAATGTCCCTGCTCATATACATATGTACAATACGCTTGTTTGTGCATTCATATTTTATTGTGTGTATGTTTGTATATACAGTGCATATATATGTATATATATCTATATATATGTATATAAAAGTCAAAATCTATTTGTTATACTTGTGTAATACTTGACTCTGGCATGATGCAATTGCTATGATGCATCTTCCCTGATTAAATCCGACATTGCCAACCCTCTCTCTCTCTCTCTCTCTCTTTTTTTTTCACTGCACATGAGTATTATTATTGCAACAAAGCCAAATAAAGCTACATGTGAGGTCTTAGGTAATCCAGACCCTGCTAAAAGTGTTCTACAAAAACACATATACAGTTCACAGCCTGGCCTAAGTAGAGAAAACAAACATGCTATAGATATCATAAGTCATGCAAGATGTACTGTAACAATCAAAGGGTAAATATACTCAGTCTGTTAATTCTCTCGCCAGTTGCGCTTACACCAGACGATGTGAGAGTGGTGTAAAACAGTCTTGACCACCTCCATTTCCAATCTTCTTCGCTCTTTCAAGGGTGGTATATTGAGGGCCTCGTACAGTGCTTGGAAGCTCTTGAGGTTTAAGAAACCTCGAGAGCCCACCTCAATGGTGATAAGCTTGGCAGTACCCTTGGTGGAACACTCAGCAAGCAGTTCCTCATATTTGTTCTTCTTCCTCATTGCTGCGTCCTCAATGTTGGTCTCAAACGGGATAGACAGTTCAAACAGGTGGATGGATGACTGGCTCCAGACAACCATGTCTGGACGGCTATCTGTGGCAGCAAAGGATGCTGGGAAGCAGTAAACATGGTTGGGAAGATCCACTGTGACTTGTTGCTGGGGTCTAACATGGTTGACCACAAACTGGTGTAGCTGGTCCAGAACAGCATCATGGCGCTGATTGTACCGTCTACTCTGGAGGGCCACAGGACAATGGTTCATGACATGGCAGAGGGTTTGACGATCAGAGCAGAGGGTACAGTTAGCAGATGGCACTTTCCTCCACAAGTGTAGGTTGGCATTGTATGGAAGTGTGTCCTGTGCTGCATTTAGGGCGAATTTCATTGCCCTCTCAGGAAGCTCCCACAATGCCTGTGCCCAGATGGATGATGCCTGGTTGTCAAAACGACGGTGAAGGTCACCTTGAACCAAGAGGGTCGTGGCTTCCTCCAGTAGTCTGTTGTCCTCAGTTGTGGTCACTTGCTGCTTCACCTTCCTCACTAGTTGGTTGCGGGAGGCCCCAGGGTCATCCTTCATGACTTCAACCACTTCTTGGTGGGGTCTGAAGGTGGTCCTAGTAGCCTTCCCTTCAGCTGCTGTTTGTCTACTGGCAATGAGGCGAACAGTTGCGTCTCTGGATCACATCTGGGAGGCTGCTAGGCCACACCTTGTCTTTTTATACATGCTGCGAAGTGATGGTAGTTGGAGACCACCACAGCTCTTGGGGAGATATATTCGATGGGTGGCAGCACTCTTGGCAAGGCCAGACCACCGTTTTAGGTACTTTGTGGCTAAGGCCTCAAGAGTATTTGTCACCCAGGTGATGGGAAGTTGGGTGATGGTCATATCCCAAACTAGGCGAGGGCAAATCCCATTGGTATAGAGGTGTAGCTTCTGCGGTCTGCTCAATAGGCTCTCATCAACTTTTGATAGCAAGACCTTAAGCTTTGACAGAAGTTGATTCCTGTGTTCCATGTCTGCATGATGGATTGTGATGGGTGCTCCTAGAAAACGAAAGGTTGAATTCCCAACAAAAGGTATGGAGTCACTGTGGAGTTTGAGAGAAGGGTCAAATGCCCGGCCAGTTGAAGCCTTAAAAGCTAAACTGGCACACTTGGAAATCTTTGCCTTCATTTTGGCCCATTCTAGCCACTGTTCCGTTATGTTTAGCAATACCTGACAAGATGCAGGGCCATCTCCAACCAGGCAGGTGTCATCTGCATATTGCAGATGGTTACAGGTGTGCGAGGACTGAGAAAGGGTGTAGCCAAGATGCCTGTGCCCAGATAGAGAGTCAATGAGGGTGTTCATCACTGTGTTAAAAATGGACACAGACAGTGGGTCTCCCTGGAATACTCCAATTCCTAGATGGAAAGGTGTGGTGGTCCATTCCTTGGACCACCACACCTTTCCATCTCTCTCTCTCTCTCTCTCTCTCTCTCTCTCTCTCTCTCTCTCTCTCTCTCTCTCTCTCTCTCTCTCTCTCTCTCTCTCTCTCTCTCTCTCTCTCTCTCTCTCTCTCTCGTGTGTGTGTGTGTGTGTGCGTGCACGCGCACATGTGTTCATACATATGTTTGTACATGCGTGCACATGTACGTACTTGTATCCATCCATGTGTGCATACATGGGTGTGTTCCTGCATGTACATGCATTATGTACATGTACGCATACTGTATGTAAGATTATGTGCATGTATGTGTAATGTATGTTAGATTAATCATTTGTACTACCATGCCATGCAGCCGGGCCAATGCTGTCATCAGCTGCTTGGACAACCTTCACAAGATGAAGAAGAAGGGGAAGAGGCCGTCCAGTCTTTACCTTTCTCAGATAGCCAATCAGGTGCGTGTCTCATCCCATGAACACCTGTCATGCATATGCACTGAAATGGACACACAAACTTCTATATACGTAGATATGGGCACACATACGTACGTCTCTGCACGTGCACTTTTGTACTTATACTGTACAAATGTGCACATGCACTGACACGCGCATGTGCATGCACACGTGTGAGCGCACACACACACAGACAGACAGACACACACACGCACGCACGCACGCACGTACGCACACACACACACATGCACACACACACACGCACATGCACGCATGTACACACACACACGCACACACACACACACACACACACACACACACACACACACACACACACACATGCACTAATGTATACACACACACACACGCACGCACGCACACACACACACACACACACACACACACACACACCTGAACCTTTGCCCACCAACACCCATACAGGGTACTCACCCAAAGCAGGCAATGAACTCCATTTCACGCGATGTTGATGAAGCAAGTCTGTCAGCACTGATCAGGTCAACACTGGTTACAACCAATAAGGACTATAAACAGTGGGATTGGGAACTTCTCCAGTCAATGTTGAGGGTTTGTACACTGTGTGTGGTTTGTGGTGGATGTGTATGATGATGTGCTGTGATTTAGCATTGCAGCCTCAAAACCGCCACTCCAGCCTCACTACTTTCACAGCAGCCTCACTACTTTCACAGCAGCCTCACTACTTTCACAGCAGCCTCACTACTTTCACAGCAGCCTCACCACTTTCACAGCAGCCTCACCACTTTCACTCCAGCCTCACCACTTTCACAGCAGCCTCACTATCCTCACAGCAGCCTCACTATTCTCACTGTAGCATCTCTAATTTCACAGTAGCCTCACTAGCATCACTACTTTTGTAGCAGCCGCTTTCAGAGCAGCCTTGCTATTCTCATCCATACATCACAAGTCAGAAGAAATGTATGGTATTTTGCATGCAGAACTGCGAAACCTGTCTTAAAGGCCATTTTTATACTAAGGCCACCTGTCTATAGAGACTACTTTTTGGCAGATCAGCCACTATAATGATACAATACCTCTGGTGTTTATATGGACCACCTGTCTACAGAGACTGCAAACTCATATGTGGCCCTGGGTGGTGTGTGTACGTGTACACCATTCACTGTACATAATTTTCAATGTGTTTTGTGTTCAGGTTGAGCCATACTGCTATCGCAAGGTGGAAGAAAATCTGAAAGTCAAGTTCTTCAAGCGTCTTCATGAATTCTACAAACCAGATTCAAAGCAGTTCTCCAGCATTAGTTATACTCCAGATGCTTCTTGGAAGTACTCTGGAGTTGGTTGTCTCCTGATAAGGTTCTTTGCAAAAGATGAGGTGTGTGTGTGTGTGTGTGTGTGTGTGTGTGTGTGTATGTGTATGTGTGTGTGTGTGTGTGTGTGTATGTGTGTGTGTGTGTGTGTGTGTGTGTGTGTGTGTGTGTTCGTGTGTTTACTTTCATGTATATACTGTCTGCGCTCTAAAAATTTGTCCTAATTTTCATCAGGGTAAAAATTCACAGTGAACGGCAATTCTAATGGTGACAAACTTCCTTCCATTCTAGTTTCCGTCACACACAGGAAACAATCTAATATTTTGTCACAAAGGTCTTTGTTGCTTGTCCAGCTGCATGCTTTCTTTGAGCTGATACTCGTTGTTGTCTTGGGTATGACAGAAGACTTGTCCATTCTTAAAACTCGGCTACCACCATTTACACTCCAAATGGTTACTACGGTTCACCACCAATGTCACCACACCTAAGAGACTTCGCCCAATTTTCAGACATCAAGGACGTTGAGGATGGCGCGATTACTTCGGAATACACTCAAAGCGATGCTTCAACTCGTA
Organism: Halisarca cf. caerulea; assembly: GCA_963170055.1. Classification (NCBI taxonomy): domain Eukaryota; kingdom Metazoa; phylum Porifera; class Demospongiae; order Chondrillida; family Halisarcidae; genus Halisarca; species Halisarca cf. caerulea. The sequence goes on from CAUJGJ010000006.1 coordinate 558,747, forward strand.
AGTAGCCATCTTCATTCCTGCCCAACTCTAATATTCGTCAGTATTCTAAATATCCATCCAAAGTCTCCTTGTTTTCATCAGCATCATCCATTTTGTTCATTTTGTATCTATTCTAATAAAATGACAATTTTTTTAGTGAAGTGGGTGTGACGAAGTTTTAGAGCGTATACGATATACGTATATGTGTGTATGTGTAGGTGTGCTGTACGTACGTAGATGTATGTACTTGTGTATGCATATGTACGTGTGTGTGTAGGTACATGTGTGTAGTATGTTCTCACGTGTCTATGCCGAGTGTAAATTATGCATGCAAGTACGTACAGTACATGTGTCTTCTATTGCTGCTCAGGAGTTGATTGCCTTTCTTCCTGGCATCATCACTGACATTGTTGGTGAACTGGAGGAAGTGAGAACACACATCATTGCACACGCTTCAACTAGTGGTGCATTCCTGTTGTCTGTTGTTCAGGCTGAGTCTCTGTGCGGAATCTCACGTGTAGTTGTCCCATACATACATACAGTTGAATCTCTGTATAATGGACCCTGGATACAACGAGCTCACTGATATAACAAACATACATGTATATACCTTAGAATGTACACCTGTTTGCTCTCTTGTGAGGTTTGAGTGTATTCCTTTGAGAATCTTCTTTCTGTGATTGTCTTGGATTGACTGAAATACTTCTTTTTGGTCACGTATATATATATATATATATATATATATATATATATATATATATATATAATACAGTAGAACCTCGTTAGTAAGAACACTGTTAATGAGTAATACCTGGTTAGGAAGTGCAAGGATATGATACCCCAGCTTATAACCCATAATACTAATCTATATGGTTAGCAAGTACTACTGATAGTGAGTAGCAATTTGGAGGGTCCCCAGGTGTACTCACTAATGAGGTTTGACTGTATGTATCAAGACACTGCCTATAGCTTCTGATATACACATGATAGGTCTTTGCTGTGTGGGTCACCTTTAGTACTACAGTGAAGCCTCTATGATAAGGACACCATTCGGACCACCTTTACTGTCCTGCTTATGGAGGTGTCCTTGATTTGAAGGTTTTATGTGTACACACGTCGATGCAAGGGATGTTGAATAGAGCAGAGCGGTGGTGTCCTGTTAAAAGAGGCGTCTGCATTTCGAAGGTGTAGTACTCTTTGTCCAAATGGCTCACCAGTTTAAATAAAAAATAAGTATTTTTATATGAAAAACTACTATTACTATGACAGGAAAAGAGAAAAAATACATTATTGATATTAAATTTTTATTACTTGTGTGTTCAGATTGCCAGTGGTCGTTTGTCAGCCCACTTTTCACCCTACAATTTGGAGCACACCCTCTGTAGAGACTACTTCTTGTTTTTGGGCTGTGTCAGTCGTCACAAGCCTTCAGTTCTATCGCACTGCAAAGCTTATGGAGTGTAAGTATCCGTATGGTAGAATCTTACAACACAGCATGCCTGCTCACTGCTATCATCTCTGTCCTTACAACATAGCATGCCTGCTTGCTGTTATCATCTCTGTCCTTACAACACAGCGTGCCTGCTCACTGCTATCATCTCTGTCCTTACAACATAGCGTGCCTGCTCGCTGCTATCATCTCTGTCCTTACAACACAGTGTGCCTGCTCTCTGCTATTATCTCTGTCCTTACAACATAGCGTGCCTGCTCGCTGCTATCATCTCTGTCCTTACACGATCATCCTACCCCTCTCACTCCTCCCACTCACATTTCTCATGTTAGCATCCTCACACTCCTTACACTCACACTTATCACACTAACATACTCATACTTACCACATTAACATACACTCCTCACTCTCACACCTATCACACTAACACACTCACACTCCTCACACTCACACTTACATCACTGTAACATCCTCACACTCCTCACACTAACATCATTACACGTATCCCACCTGCATCCTCTTGCACACTATAGCATCCTCACACTCCTCACACCTGTATCCTCACTGACATACTCCTCACACTACCACACCACACACACTTCTCACACTACCACCATCACACTAACACCATCACACTACCACCATCACACTAACACCATCAATGCATTAGTATTTTCTTACACAACAGCATTAGCCTTGACACCAAACCCCAACTAATTCTTATTCTTCAAATGCAAATGATTGCATGTCTAGACTGCTCATTAGTGTCTTAGAGAGACTGTTCATTGCTTTGCTGAGGTTGCGTTTTCGTTTCCTTCTTAGTACATATCCTTTTTGCCCAAAGCTTTCTGTGTTTGTTGTCTTATAGATATGGTAACTCCTCCAGGTGTTACGCCCCTTGCCTACCCTCACTGTTTTGTTACTACGTAAACAGATTAGAGTGACATTTCAAAACTAGCGAACTGTGAATTCTCGTTCATCCACCATGACTGAAAAAATTGGGTAGATTAATGAGTTTGGCAGATTATCCAAATCAATGTGCAGCCTTTTCAATCAATTCATGCCCAAAATTAATGGCGGATAAAAGATTTGCTGGGTTAACAGGAATTCACTGTAACATGTTGCTCTCTTTCTTTTCCCCTCTTTTCCCTTCAAGTTTGTTCAACATCTGTGAGATTGACATGAGAACGGACCTCCACAAACTGATTCTCTCTTCACTTGACTTCAGCCGAGATCGCAGCTCCAGGGCCATCCTCAGTAAAATGTTAATGGTAGGATCGGCACAAACTAGACTTTATGCTACCAAGATGTTGAGAGTGTTACTGAGATCAAGAGCACAAGTCTTTAAGAGTTGGGGCATAGAGATGCTGACCACACAGGTGTGTGTGTGTGTGTGTGTGTGTGTGTGTGTGTGTGTGTGTGTGTGTGTGTGTGTGTGTGTGTGTGTGTGTGTGTGTGTGTGTGTGTGTGTGTGTGTGTGTGTGTGTGTGTGCATGAGTGTGTGTGTGTGTGTGTGTGTGTGTGTGTGTGTGTGTGTGTGTGTGTGCGTGCGTGCGTGTGTGTGTGTGTGTGTGTGTGTGCATGAGTGTGTGTGTGTGTGTGTGTGTGTGTGTGTGTGTGTGTGTGTGCTCGCGTACATGCATGCGTGTGTGTACGTGTGTGCGTCCATGCATGCGTGTGCGTGCGTGCGTGCGTGCATGACTGTAAATTGATACAGTGCAAGAGTTGTAAAGGTCATTGTTCTACTAAGTCGGTAGAACTACAAAGTGTGTACATACGTACACATAATATGTGAATAACACTTACTGTAGACCATCTGTACATATGCACGTTACACATCTGTTTACTACTAGTTCTGCAAGCAGTGATTGTTAGCCAGTTACTGCTATTTTGTCCCTACAAGATTACTGTGTTTGCAATAATGATATGTTATAATTGTACGTATGTTTTTGTTATGCTGTAAATACAGTGGGACCTCTCTATAATGAACCTTGGATACAATGAACTCCCTGTTATAACAAACATAGACCTTAGAATGCATGCCTATTATTCTAAATGACCCCTGATGTAGTGATCACCCTAACATAGTGACAACCCTGAGGTAGTGAACACCCTGATGTAGTGAACACCCTGACATAGTGACAACCCTGATATAGTGACCACCCTGATATAGTGACCACCCTGATATAGTGACCACCCTGATATACAGTAGTGACCACCCTGAGGTAGTGACCACCCTGATATACAGTAGTGACCACCCTGAGGTAGTGAACACCCTGAGGTAGTGACAACCCTGATATAGTGACCACTCTGATATAGTGACCACTCTGATATAGTGACCACCCTGATATAGTGACCACCCTGATATACAGTAGTGACCACCCTGAGGTAGTGAACACCCTGATATAGTGACCACCCTGATATAGTGACCACCCTGAGGTAGTGAACACCCTGATATAGTGACCACTCTGATATAGTGACCACTCTGATATAGTGACCACCCTGATATAGTGAACCTTGTTACTGGTCCTGAGTGGGTTCGTTATAGTGAGCGTTGACTGTATACCAGAACATACTGTACATACATACTGTGCGTACTTGCATTCTGTATGCAATGCTTGCTGTCCCGTGTTCCCACAGCTGTATGACCCTGATGAAGAAATAGCTACAGAAGCTCTGGACATATTAGATGAAGCTTGTGAAGAGGAAGTACGTACGTATGTGGATACCTTGTGTGTGCATGTGTGTGTGTGTATGTGTGTGTGTGTGTGTGTGTGTGTGTGTGTGTGTGTGTGTGCGTGCGTGTGTGTGTGTGTGTATGTGTGTGTGTGTGTGTGTGTGTGTGCATGTGTGTGTGTGTGTGTGTGTGTGTGTGTGTGTGTGTGTGTGTGTGTGTGTGTGTGTGTGTGTGTGTGTGTGTGCATGTGTGTTTGTGTATGTGTTTGTGTATGCGTGCGTGTGTGTGGTCTGTACTTGCATGCATTCATGCATGGTATGAACATTCATGTACACGCACATACACACGTACGCACACACGCACACACACGCATGCACATGCACACACACACACGCGCACACACACACACACACACACACACACACACACACACACACACACACACACACACACACACACACAGTGAGAGAGTGAGACAAATGCAAACATAAACGTAAACACAAACACAAACTTACTACCTCTGTCCATTCTCCCTAGTCATATCTGATATCTCTGATCCAATTCAATCCTGCTCTTCTTCACCTCTCAAAGAGGGGAGTGGCATTCTTCACAAGGTTCTTCTCAACAAGAAAGGGGCTGTCTCGTATGAAGCAACTTGGTAAGGAGTGTGTGTGTGTGTGTGTGTGTGTGTGTGTGTGTGTGTGTGTGTGTGTGTGTGTGTGTGTGTGTGTGTGTGTGTGTGTGCACGCGCATATGTATGTGTGTGTATTTGCAATCCTCATTTTGTGCGCTGTGTCATACATACTGTATAGTACAGTGGAACTCTTAGTAAGAACCTGGTTTAGTCATTATCGTGGATAGTAAGTACTCCTCATTCTGTCCCTGATCATATGTACTGTAAGTAATGATTTTGTGCCCCCATCACGGTACGTACGTACTGAGGATCGAAGTTTAACTGTAGCGTATGTGTGGCTATGTGCATCTGTACTATTTTGCCCTTTGCCCTACATAATACACATTGAGGTACATTGTACAAACATTCGCAAAAACACCATTCCATTATTGTATGTAATGTTAACTTGTTTACTTTGTTTACTGGTTTTGTTTAGGTTACCTGGAGACGGAGCTTTCTCGCTGGCATACTGAGTATAACAAGGTTTATGTCAAAGTAGTCGAGGAGAGACTGACACAAGCATTCACATCCTATCGCAAAGTCAAAGACGAGGAATTCATCAAAAGAAACATAGCAGGGTAACACGTGTGACGGCTTGTGCATGTGTGGTGTGTGGTTTGTTGCATGTATGCTACTGGGTGTGTTACTGTTGTTGTGTGTGTGTGTGTGTGTGTGTGTGTGTGTGTGTGTGTGTGTGTGTGTGTGTGTGTGTGTGTGTGTGTGCAAGTATCTATGGTGTGTGTGTGTGTGT
>CAUJGJ010000006.1:566776-571776 GCA_963170055.1 Halisarca cf. caerulea
CAGCATCTCTACTATTGGATCAAGTGCTCCTATCTCCTTCTACCGACCCAACTACATTGGTATCTGCTTGCCCAAGAACCAGCTCAATATACCTACAGGTCAGTATGTATTGCTCAGTATTTGTTTGCATGCATGTGTTATGCATGCCATTGTTGTGTGTGTGTGTGTGTGTGTGTGTGTGTGTGTGTGTGTGTGTGTGTTGTGTTGTGTGTGTGTGTGTGTGTGTGTGTGTGTGTGTGTGTGTGTGTGTGTGTGTGTGTGTGTGTGTGTGGGTACAGGTTTGCATGTGTATGCAACTGCTTTGTATCTGTATAAATATGTGTATATGTACGTATGCACTGTTCCCATACACATGAGTACATACGTACATACGTTTGCACTAGTGTTGGCAATCCACCTTGATGTACTGGCATCACACACTTCTCATTTTGCAGATCCCAAAGGGAGAATTTGAAGGTTCGCAATCAGGATTTGTTCCTCCTGAGGTGGACGATCCTTCACAGGAAGGGCTCAAGCATGTTCCATCTCGTTGCCTTGAGTGCAGGTGGATCTTGAACGATGGATTACACCCTCCTACAAGTAGCTCATCTGTAGGTGGTGTGTGCCCTAGTGATGATGAGAGGTTGTCAGTTCGAAAGGAAACATTAAGAATTGTCATGAAATTGAGTAGTGATGTGGCTAGCAGTGCTAATAAGCAGGGTTTGAAGCTGTGAGTTGACATATTTCGTTGGAACAAACTTGTGTTCATTGCACATAGTTTGTATGTGTGTGTACTGGTGTTGCTGAATATGAGGTACTTACTAGCCAAGATTCAACTAGATGTGCTTTCCTTGGAAATCCATCCAATACTTACTCATCTGTGCTGGTGTGCGTAACATACACTATGTACATGTATTATTATTATTAGGTCTATAATATGGACTGAGCGGGCAGCATGAATTAGAGATCTGTGGTCAATCATGAGCCATGTACTGACCCCTGTAGTTGATGGGACTAGCATTTCCTGTTGTACATGCATAGCATGGGATGTGTACTTAGCTTCGGTGTTTCCTTCTTTGCTTTCAGGCTCTTCAGTCGGTTTCCATGGGCAGTACAAGATGTCTGTCTGTACTCGCAAGTCCTACATCTGATGTCGACATACCTGTTTCCCCTTTCACACAGGCGGTTCATTCAGGACCAGTTTCGAAAGTGTAAATTCCAATCTGTGAGTTACCATTGGCTGTTTCAATGCTGGGTTACGCCATATGCTTGCGATAGTAGTTGGCAGTTTTGTAGCAAGTCCATGCACCAAAGGCTTCAGTGATTTAGCCTGTTTCATGTTCATACCTGTTGTTCTGATTGTTGCAGGGGGACTATTCTTTCATGTATTTTAGTGGAGAGCTGTTATTGGAGTTATGTTGTGTGCTTCTAATACTGGGAATTATATGTATATTCAAGGTCCAGCTGAGTTTATTGCTTGTGGTTTCACCATCCCGACAAGGGTTGTTTTATCCCTTTTGTTTTCTGAGTTTCTGATAACACAACTGTCACAGTGAAATCCTTGTAGTTTTCCTATGCTTGGGTGAGCCTTTGTGATTGCTTATAATTTGTGTTATGTTTGATACTGTATCCATTTTCAACTTTGAATATTATCCCAGACAGTATAAGTGTATGCATTTTCAGCTTTCAGATATTATACCAAAATTGCCATATGTATGACCCTAAGTGCTTAAGAAGGAAGGTGGGAATACACTCTTGACTGCCACTGAAATTTCACAGACTAGTAGCTATTTATTATTGTGTCGTTTGTACATTTGACAGATACACATTGTGCAGACGATAATGTGTACTCGTGTACTGTAAATGTTGTCTGTACAATGTGTACAATGTCACATGAGACATTGTACAGATGGCACTGTACAACGAAACCTCTCAAATCTGACACTCAATAGAGCTTGAGAAAAGTGTTCAATTAGGAGTTGTCGGATTACAGTGACTCTTAGTATACAATGGGTCCTTGTTTATCCGACCATGTTCGTTTGTTCCTTATAAAATGTGTCATATAAACCAGCTAGGTGTAGGATAAATCAGGGTAAAATGTACACGGAATAGTGATGGTGATTCACAGTGGAGTGTCGGATAAATGAGGTTTTCGGATAACCAGTTTCGGATAAACCAGATGTGACTGTACTTGAGTATGTTGACTATATCCCATAGCTTAAAGATGATTGGATTAGAGAGAAGGTCGGATTATAGAGGTGTCAGATTACGGAGGTTTCACATACTGTACCGACTGAAATCTTTGCTGTGTACAGGAGGATTCTGACTAGTGATGTTCAACATGTACTGTATTACAGAGTGCACAGTAATGCACCATATGTAGGGATTACGCAAAACAAAATGGTGGACTAGGGATTTGTCATATGTAATAGCATGAAATAGAACTGTAATACACAAGGAAATCGTAAAATGGAATTGTAGTTTAAAGAGTACTTAGGATGGTTCATTGTATATTTGAGTGTTTTACTGACTTGTTACAACACTCCAGGTTTTTCTTCAAAAGGCAACTGTCTCCTCCTTGCATCCCACGTCCCCATCCGATCTGACCCCTCCTCCCCTTAACCCTCACTCCCTGACCAGTGAAGGCTACACAGTACAGGCCATCTCTTCATCTGAGGTGTAGTCTACAGTCCGCGTGTACACAACATCTCATATTGAGTACTTATTAATAATAATAATTATACAATGTAGTTTTATTGCAAATTATGATAATATGTACATAATAATATTATGTATTATGTATTTTTGTTAAGATTAATTTAAATACATAGCCTTATTATATTTATTATTATAGATTTTTCATTGATTATGAATGAATGTGTATAATATTATAGTGTAATTAATTAATGATACTGGATTAGAAATTAATTAATGGCCAGAGACTTCAATTATATTAATTAAGTTATAGTTTTATCCCGGTATGAGCATGCATGATATATCCAGCTATAGCTAGGTTATTGCATGCATGCAAGACCAAGGCAATTAAAGCTGAGCTCGAGGTCGCGGGTGATGATCGACCTATAGCTGCATGCACCACCAACGTCAAATTTACTGCATACATAACGTCGACTCTAGCTAGCTATATAAGCTAGTATTAACAGCTGCATGTCAGTATATATACCCATGCATATGTATGCATGTATCATACATGCATGCCCAGTTTAATATTTCCTTTAATCTTTCACAAACTGCATGGGGTAGAATGTCTAAAATAATATACATTGTAACAACTGATCATGATATTATTATTAAATCATGTGCATGTAACATGCAGTATATGCATGCCTTATAAGGGGGAAGGGGACACATGCAAAATCAGTATACAGCTATAGTAGTATAATATATACCTCTTTATTTGAGAGATCTAGACCACCCTTAGGGACGTACAGGCTAGGTGCATGGTCTCTGATGAGGGGGAATTTAGTATGGGCCCGGACACGTGTACTCATTCCAATAAGGCTAGTCTTATAAAAAGAGGTGCATGCATGCATGCATGGTCTTTTGCGAGGGTGGTCTCTCAAAAGAGATACCACTGTACATGCAGGCCTAGGGAATCTTTCTGGAGGAAACTTCGTGTAGGATTAATTATATAGAGTACACATGCCTGCCATGCAAGACATGCATGATCGTGTTTTGAGGAATACATAACTGTAGCAGGCCCTAGGCCAGCATGGGTTTCTTTTAGGATAATGATCATGAGGCTGCATGCATGGGTCATGCAATATTATAATAATTAAATGACATGTTACTGTAATGGAAGGGGGCAGAGGTGTACATACGTACATGGCATGCATCCTTGATGTCTCTGAACTTGCAGTGCACTCAGCCAGAGGCACTCGCAGTACATGTCAGTAAACGGCAATTTGAAACAAAAATCGGCTAACTTTTATTAAAACAATAATTGTTACAATACGATAGTGGAAGTGAATAATATAAATAGCCTGATATGTCTGTAATGGCAGTTATTAAATAAAGGAAATTCAATAAATATATGGCATTGCATGTATTCATGCAGATAGATTATGTTGACATAAGGGGCCACATCAATTTGCGTTCCTCAAAGAAGTCATAAAGAACACGCTGAGTACAATTAGTACACTCTGGAGGGAGTGGGACACGGGTTTGTGGAGGCTTCAGCCTTAAGCTAGCTCTGTAAAGGATTTTAGCTTCTTCATCACTTAGCCCAAGCCATAAAGCAAGATTGTTTAGTGCTTTCTGCTTTCTGCTTGGAGAGTAGATATCATCCATATCCATAAAATGTACCTGATGACAAGCGAATCTACGTAGTTGTTGGTCTAAGTAAATCAGTTGGTCTTCCGAGATACGTGCTTGCATAACATAAGGGTATTCTGTAGGAGGAAGAGCTCTTATAAGATCTGGAGTGTAAACTTTGGGATCAATTCCTTTAAACCTCATCTTTCCAAATCTTCTCACTGTTGACAGTACAGATTGAAGGGGGTGTCGTCTCATGACAAGGATTTTCAACCGGTACAATTTACAGTCATAATGTTTCAGCATCAATAGATCTGGTCTAGCAGTGGACAGTATTCCACCAAACCCCATTGGAAAGGAGTGGGCGTACAGTAGCATACCTCTTCTGCCCTCCTTCTGATCCTTGACCAGATGGTCCAAAACCGGCTTCAATCTCATTCGAAAGAGATCACGGTGGATGATGGCAAAACCCATGTGGCTAGCACTTGTAATATCACTGGGGTCCATCAAATGTATACTAGGTATAAACTTCGGTAGCAACTGGTAGGGGCTGCGGGCGGGCAAGACCTTGACTGTGAGCTTTGGCTGTGATAGTCCGAGCGTTGTGTTAAGTCTTCGTAAGGGAGGTCGTGTGTACGCTGTTGGACGTCCTACAGGTGGCCGTGTAGACGGTGAGACAGGCTCCGGCCAAGCAGAAGCAAACAATGCACTCATCAAATGATGACCGCTACCTTCGATGCCAGCCACGA
>CAUJGJ010000006.1:584276-614276 GCA_963170055.1 Halisarca cf. caerulea
GCGTAGCTTCTGTATTGCCCTTAGCCTTGCTGTTGTTCTGCTGTGAAATGTACGTACGTACGTACATACGTATGTAACTATTCATGTACGTGTGTACACAAAACTGCGTACGTATTTACCACTAGTGTGAATGGGGAATTATTATCCGAATTAAGCTGACCCCCCACATCCACACACACTACCTTATTGTTTTTTTTCTGATTGTGAAAGGCTCAGTTTTGTAGCTAGTCTACCTTTGTCATCCAAGACTTCATGAACCATTGATATTTCAGCTCACACTAAATCCATTTTGCTCCATGTGTGTGTGTGTGTGTGTGTGTGTGTGTGTGTGTGTGTGTGTGTGTGTGTGTGTGCATGCGTACATGTGTATGCACGAGTGTGTGCATGCGTGCGTGTGTATGCACGAGTATCTGCATGTGTGTGTATGCATGTTTACGTGTATGTGAACATGTGTACATGCATGTGTGAAACTTTACTTTTGTGTTTGTAGCCTCCAAAACCTGAAAGTACAGAAGAAGAAAAAGAAGATGGTGAAGAAGAAGATGACATTGAAGTACCCAAAACTCCTGAACCAAAGGAATGGGTTTGTCTTGGAAGTGACCAAGAAATTCTCGAAGCCATGGTGAAAAACTCTAGAGAACTAGTGAGTTACACGTACATTGTCATTTCCTAGTGAGATGATACGTACGTAAGTACCAAGGTTTTCTGGTGGGATTCCATAGTATTTAAAACTACACTAATCTCATATCTCTTTTTAATACTTTGCCTTTTTTGATTTCCATACATGCTTATGTACGTACATACGTACATATTTTGGTGATTTGTTAGTCTCAATCATGATTTTTGCGTGTGATATATTTTGTACGTACCTTAGATCCAGTATTCATACTCAAGACAAAGGAAGTTCTTCAACAGTCCTTGCCATTTCAGTGACCGGAATGCTGGAGATGTCCCAGAGCATTTTGTAAGTATCACATCAGTGGAGGATGAGAATTTTGAACTTCGGAGAATGGAACTGGACCATGCAATACAAGCTGTACCAACTGTCATTGAACAATGGACTCAGACAGACAGAGTGAAACCTTTCTCCAAAGCTGTTCAGTACGAGCCTCGACTGATGGACGAGAAAGCAGCAGAAGAGCTCCTTAAAATGGAGAACATGAGGGAATTTGTAACTAAGGCATATGAGAGGTGTGTGGATACACACAAACATGTTCATACGTACGTACGTACTATGTATGCCCCTAAATACATACGTACCTACGTACATAGATTACCTAGGGATTGAGAAGATGCGTTTACGTACACATCCACATATTTATTTTAAGAGGTGACACTTTTGCACAAATGCAGTTTTATACTCGAAAGTAATGTTTCTGTGTAAGTTTTGCTCCTTTGAAGACTACTACAGAAACTGACTGAGTTTCAAATAGTACATTAAGAGACATCCACATATGCTTTAACAACTGATCAAACAACTACGTACACTGTGTAGCACTTTTGTATCTACATAACTTATACATACTTTCTGTAGGTTTGATCTGGCTCTGCAGCAGAACCAAATTGGTGACATATTTAGTGATGACTACAAAGAATTGTCCGAAACTGACGGTATTGTAGTTGACAAGACTGACAATGCCATCAAGGAATACCAGTCCTATACAGACTTGAACTTCAGCAAAGACAGGATGATAACTTGGATTGACTGGCATCCCAGCATTAAAGGTGAAATCATGCAGACATATTTTCAGACTTGACCGTACATACGTATGTTCATATGTACTAGGGTTGGGTAATAATCATGATAATTGTGATAATTAATTGTGATATTTTTTCCAATGATAATCTTATCAGCATCAATTTTGACACTGTGATTATTGTAATATCATGATTATTGGGATAATCATTGCACATATCCGTTTGTTACCTCTTTCCAATTCAAGTGTCAGTATAATGTTTGGTTAGGCATACTCAAATTTCAAGTGATTAGTTGCATTTACTAGTACTTTAGGATTCCAGTGCTGTACGATTATCGTTATTGTGAACTTTGTTGGACAATAATTGTGACTGATTAGAACCAATATTGTCCATCCCTAGTACATATGTATGTATGTATGTGCATATACATATGCATTCTAGTAGGTGTGCTTTGAGTCTTCTATTGAAAGGTATTGATGCTTTGTAGTACTTTTGAGTGAATAGTCCTCCTCTTCATTTCATTTCAATACACAGGGGCTTATACGTACGTACTTACAATGTACGAATGATAATTATTATACATACAGTACGTACGTACGTATGTATGCCAGTGTTTTTAGCCAGCAGCCAAAAATGGGGGGGGGGGGGGGGGGGGGAGGGGTGCTGCAGTCAATGATGTACATACATAAACCCTAACCAGAAAAGAACGGATCAATGTGGGCTAGGGAGGTGCATTGTAGCTAGGATCAATGTGGACTAGGGAGGTGCATTGTAGCTAGGATCAATGTGGACTAGGGAGGTGCATTGTAGCTAGGATCAATGTGGGCTAGGGAGGTGCATTGTAGCTAGGATCAATGTGGGCTAGGGAGGTGCATTGTAGCTGTGGTGAGGCTTTGTTGCTACATTTGCTGAGCTTGCTGGACTTCAAAGCAAGTGTGAACAATTACTACTTGGCACTCAATAAAATTTCCTGTCACTTACAGTATCACCTTGTACCTTTCCCTTACCCAAGCTCACTACCCTGATTCTAACAAGGGTGCATTGTTTGAATTTGGGGGGGGGGGGGGAGCACAGCTTCCAAAGAGGTTGCATGGCTTCCAAAAGGAGGGCACACTTACTTGAAAGGAGGGTGCATCAATTTTATACAAGGGCGGGACCCCTTTCTATAATGCTTGGCTAAAGCACTGTACACATGTGCGTACATACGCATGTACAGTACGTAATGTTTATGTGTATGTGCATATGTACATTCAGTTGCAAATGCATACGTATGTACGTATGTACGTACGTATGTGGAATTGTATACGTATTTATGTAGAATTGTATATGTATGCATGTAGGGACATATGTACATTTCATCAGGGTTCAGATATTACACATGTACACAATAATTATTATTACAATAAGGAAGGTACGTACATATACAATTTTGCATACACAATGGTTATAATCTTGGTATTTCTTTCCAATGATAATTTTGCATATACGTACGTATACACAAACGTACATATACGTACAGACGTATGCATGTACGTACGTATCCATTCCCTACACAGGCATTGTGGCAGTTTCGTGTGGCGAGAACTACTCCTTCAGTGAAAGTATTGATCTCATGTCCAAACTCATCGTTTCTCATCATTTGATACTTATTTGGAGTTTTGCAGACCCTATTCATCCTGTGGTAGGTTATGTATAGTACATACGTACGTACGTATGTATGTATGTAGTATGTATGCTGTATTTGTGTGTGTGTGTGTGTGTGTGTGTGTGTGTGTGTGTGTGTGTGTGTGTGTGTGTGTGTGTGCATGTGTGTGTAGGTACGTAGGAGGTACATTTGTCTTGTGGGACTGTATTCATGTTGTGTACAGGGCAGGCTGGGTGAGCATAAATTCAGCTGCTCCGTACTTTATAGAGAGGGAGTTCTCTTGTGAAAGTTCAGAATAAGCTGTATTGTAACTATGTACGTTCAAGGAGGAAAGTATTTTGGGACCCTGAGTTATGTCCTTTATAGGGAGGTTTTTATACTGTGTCCTAGTTTTGGGACCTTGAGTTGTGTCCTTTATAGGGAGGTTTTTATACTGTGTCCTAGTTTTGGACCATACCATACGTACGTATGTACATACGTATGTACGTACATGTGTATGTACACTTTGTGAACTCTAGTATTTATATATATGTATGTATGTACATATAAACTTAGAAGTTGAAATTGCAATATGGCATTGTTATTCATGTACTGTACGTGCCGTACATACACAGGAGTGTCAGCACTTTTATGACACTCTGCCTTGTGCATTGTGTCAAGCAACTGCATACGCATTTTACATACATATCAGGAGTTAATGTATGTACAGTTCTTAGAGCATCGACACACCAACGTACCAACGTATGTATGTGTATACATACATACGTACATCTGTACATACTAAAATTTTGTGCAATTATCAACTTTAACTCCCTCTGTGATCTCCAGCTCTTCTTGGAAGCTCCAGATGACATCTTGTGCTTTCGTTTCAATCCGTATAAGCCCAACTTTGTAGTGGGAGGTTGCCGCAATGGACAGGTTAGAACCTTGTGTGTGTATGTACAGTACACATGTACGTAGTAGGACACTGAGGGTAGTGATAGCAATGGGGGATGCTTGTGGTTCAGTAGGTGCTTACACCAGTGTCACCCACCCTACTGCATGCCCCACCCACCCTCTTGTATAGCCCACCCGCCCTACAGCATGACCCACCCATCCTACTGCATGCCCCAACCACCCTCTTGGATATCCCACCTGCCCTACAGCATGCCCCACCCACCCTACAGCGTGACCCACCCATCCTACTACATGCCCCACCCACCCTCTTGTATACCCCAAGCGCCCTACAGCGTAATCCACCCATCCTACTACATGCCCCACCCGCCCTACAGCGTGACCCACCCACCCTACAGCATGACCCACCCACCCTATTGTATGACCCACCCACCCTACAGCATGCCCCACCCACCCTACATCATGCTCCACCCACCTTACATCATGCTCCACCCACCCTACATCATGCTCCACCCACCTTACGTCATGCTCAACCCACCCTACATCATGCTCCACCCACTCTACATCATGCTCCACCCACTCTACATCATGCTTCACCCACCCTACCCACCCTACAGTGTGACCCACCTTACTCTATGCCCCACCCACGTATGTATGTGCATACAGTATGTGGCTTATTGTGCCTCTCTGTGTATGTACATACGTATGTACATATTTGCAGGTTGTTATGTGGGATATTTCAGACTATGAGGATCGTTTCCAGTACAACAAACCTCTCAAACCCTCTGACACAAAAGGAAACATTGCAGCACAAGTGTGTAAAATGTGTACAAGTGTTTGTGCAGAGCTACGTACGTACGTACATACTGTATGTATTTACATATGTATAATATTATTCATATGTACGTACGTACGTACGTACATATACAGGTATCATGATTGGTACAATTGGATAATTTAATTAATGTTGCGTGATTAGTGAATTTAGTGTTAGGTTGAGACCTACATTCGTAGGTACGTTGGTACGTGAGTACAAACGTACGTGTTTTGTGTGTGTGCAGACGTGTGTCTTCCATAATAATTACACTAGCTTGCATACGTGTACGTACGTATGTACCTACATACGTATGTATGTACATATGTATAATTGTGTACATATGTACATATGATGTATGTACGTATGTAGTATGTTTGTCTGATTGTACGTACGTACATAAGAATTGATCAAATACGTACATACGTACGTAGTTGCATGCTAGCTGTGTGTGTACACGAGTATGGTGAATTTGTAGGCTGCGCTACTCTCTCTGGTACAATGTGTTCTGCTGTACTTCTCATTCTCTGCTCAGGCCTTGTTTGACACTGATCCAAAACTGGACCACGCCCCCTTTGTCCACTATTGTGTGCTGTCCAACATTGAGAGTGGGCACAGGAAACCCATATATGACATACAGTGGCTGCCTCCACAGATAGAGGTGTGTGTGTGTATGTGTCAGCTGCATGTGTACATGCATACTGTATGTATGTGCATACGTACATGAATACATGTCAGTGCTCTCCCCACAATTAAATTTAGACATGTTGAATGATGTGTACATACGTATGTTTGTACGTATGTATGTACATGCATACATACATAGAACGCATCACAAATTGTTTGCAGCTTCAGTTTGAGCACTAGCTTGGTTTGTACTAAGCATAAATTTTCAACAATCTATCATGCAAGTTTTTATACAAATACGTAGTATTAAGTTTTAGAAAAGAAGGCATGTTGGACCGACATGCCTTAAGATACCCGGGGAGAACACTGCATACGTATGTACATATGGTATAGGACTAGGTACATACGTATGTATGTACGTGCATGCATGCGTAGGTAGAGGGCTAGTTGGGCTTAGGGATAGACGGGCATGTGTACATCTGGACAGGTGCAAAGCTAGACAGAGTGTAGGTGGACTAGGTGCAGTGGTCAAATTCCTATATCCCACATTGTAGCATGCTTGATAGCCTATGGGATGTAGGAGTTTTCATACTGCACCCAGTCCACCTAATCTCTGTCAAGTTCTGCCTTTCCAGCTTCTGTCCATCTAGTCCTAGCTGTGAATACCCATCCAGCCCCACACATGTCTAGAACTATGCCCATCCAGCCCCCCACATGTCTAGAACTATGCCCATCCGGCCCTACACATGTCTAGAACTACGTATGCCCATCCAGCCCCACACATGTCTAGAACTATGCTCATCTAGCCCCACACATGTTTAGAACTACGTATGCCCATCCAGCCCCACACATGTCTAGAACTATGCCCATCCAGCCCCACACATGTCTAGAACTACGTATGCCCATCTAGCCCATGCAGCAAGCATTCCTATGTTCTTTCATCCCTACAATATTTCCATTTTAAATGTTTTTATAAAGATTTGTTTGAAGTCATATATTTCACCAGTACTACGTACTATATGATTTTTGTTTGCAGATTGACACTAAAAGTGGTGACTTGATTGCAAAGAACATAACGGAGGAGAAGCCAGAGTGCGTGCAGTTTGTCACAGCAAGCATTGATGGGTGAGTTGCAGACGTGTTCAGTTGACAGTCAAAGTGAAGTACACTGTATTTGAGTATATTCACACCAACTGCCCACTAAAGTGGATACTTGAGACGGTATACAGCTCTGGTAAAGGATTGGGTTGGGTGTGTGGGAATGCCTCCAGCCCAATGTGAGGCTAAAACTTATTATTACAGTGAGTGCTGTACTTGGACATGTCTACAGTGAGTGCTGTACTTGGACATGTGTTTGGAGGATTATAGGCATAAGTGAACAAAGGGGGTCGGTCGATTGTAAACAAGAAGTATGTACATGGGAGAAAGTGTGATCAAGGAAATCAATATAATATTATACCAGTGCAGGCCCGTAGGCAAGGGGGGTTCGGGAGGTACTCAATGATATAAAGAACTCCCCTTCAGGAAACCTGGATCCTCCCCTGGTACGTACATACCTTATATACGTACGTATGTACATATTCATACTATGCATTCATACATACGTATGTATGCTCAAACTCCATTATCCGAGCAGCTTGGTATTGTGCACTGCCCGCTACTCAGAAATGACCATATCTGGGAATATTCCTGTGTATATTTTGCTCACGTACGTATGTAAATGCCTTATTTCAAGTGTAAGCAAACTGCCAATCATGTCTGCATTGTGCATAGTCTCATTCCCAGCCCAACCCACGCCCGCCATTTTATTGCGGGCGACCGCAATAGTATGGTGGGCAGATGTTGGGCTGGGAACGATACTACACAATGTACAAGGAATATGGCAACTACACTAATCAAAGGCAAACTACACTAAACCAACAGGCAAGTTACAGTAAACAAACATTGGTTCAGCTGATATACTGAGCTGTAGACAGGAGTGCTCAGATATGAGGATCACTTGATAAGGGGAGTTTGAGTGTACATACGTACATACGTACGTACATATGTATGTATGTACTACATACTGAATGTATTCACACTGTCAGGCTGTGTGTGTGTGTCTACCTACCTACCACAGATCTGTCATGTTCTGGGACTTGCGTCCTCCACCTCCTAAGCCTGGCTCCAAAGCCCCAGATAACCTAACCCAAGATAGCCTTCCAACACACCTTCAGCTCAACCTCACATGGAAGCCATTTATGAAGGTACAGTACGTACAGTACGTACATACGTATGTACGTACATATTCCACTCGATACTCTGTTACAGTACTAGTATCAGCTACATTGTACGTACGTACGTACGTACATAAGTACCAACGTATTTGTACGTATGTAGGCGTTCCTTGTGTTCAGTCAGTTTGGATTTATGTACATACGTATGTATGTATGTACATGCTTGCCTACTGGAAGAAACCCAAGTGGGCTTAGTGACAAATTGTGGCATTCATTATCTGTCACCCCTAATCTGCCTAGCACACCTAAGAAGTTCTACAACAATGTATTGTATGTAATTGCATTAAGAACACAAACTTGTATACTTAGCGCCGTACAGTATGTACATATGTACTTGTGGTCAACAGCTACGTACGTACATACGTATGCACATTGTACCAACATTTGGATCAATTGCACTTTATTTGACTTAACATGCCTAATCCATCACCCATGTACGTATGTACATACATACAGTGGGAACTGGTTGATACAACTACGTATGCCTGTCTCCCGTACAATGTGTTGGGTAAAACAGATGTTAGGTACGCGTATCAGGTAAAATCTGTGCACAGCTTGGTGTAGGGAATTCATAACAGTGGGTCAGATAGGTACATGTGGTTTTCAGTTAAACTAGTGTCAGATAAGCCAGGCGTGACTGTACTGGTATTACCATGATACTGCTATATACTACTGCTGCTGCTGCTGCCGCTGCCGCCGCCACCACCACCACCTCACTGCATCCTCCACTCTACTGTATGGGATGTATGACCCCCTATTCTGACTAAGTGTATACATACATGGTATATAGCGGTAACAGAATAAATTATACGTACGTACATACGTACTGTATATATGTACTGTACACACATAAAAGTTGTTAGACATGTTGGTTATGCACTTTTCCTGTTGTAGAACTATTGTTTAACTTGTGAAACTTTGCCTTATTGATTATTTTTGAGTAAAGAATTGTTGAATATCGTTATAGATGTGTTGAACAATAGTCCTACAACTGGAATAGTTTGTACTGTGTGCACTGTACGTATGTACTTGTACTGCATGTGGTCCATCATCTACATATGTACGTACTTCATCCTGCTGTGTACATGATACCAGTGTGTGCTTTGTGTGCAGGTTAACCTACCGAGAAGCGACTATCCCGGGGAGTTTGCTGCTGTGCAGATTGCTCTGAGAGAACATCACAGCTTGCCACTTTACCGAGGTCAGTGAGCTCCTGTATTTGTATCTGTACGTACTTCAATGCTTATTTGTACATGTACGTATGTACAGTGTTCTCCCCATAAATAATTTCAGGCATGTCAAATATGTACGTACATACGTACGTACGTACATGCATCCGTACATCATCATATACATATTATACATACAAGGCATCGCAAATTGCTTGCAGCCTCAGTTTTGGGCACTAGCATGATTTATACTAAACATACTGTAGATTTTCAATAATCTACGTATGAATGTATGTAAGTTTTATTCTACAAATGGTATCAAATGTTTGACAAGAAGGCATTTTGGACTGAGATGCCTTAAGATACCTGGGGAGAACACTGTATGTACGTACGTATGTGCAAGTGAAAGTAATATAAATATTATGTATATACAGTACATACGTATGTACGTATGTGCAAATATACGTAAGTACGTAATATTATGTACAGTACATACGTACGTACTAAAGAAGCTGAATTGTTCTAATAATGGCATGTTGTGTTTCTCCTAATCTCTGTCTAATTAGCTGAATATGCTTTATGTAGTACATACGTACAATGTACGTACGTATTTGTATGTATTTACGTATAAGTTTTTCAAAGCCTCAAATGATGCTATGTGGATATTGTATACTGTAATATGCTGTGGTGTGTACTGTCACTCATTGTTCATCCACTACTGCTCCCTGACCCCAAGCAGAGCATGGTCCAGACATTACAAGGAGGGGAAAGAAGAAGACTGACAGTGATCCTGAATCTTCTGCTAACAAGTTCTTTGTTGGAACTGAGGTGGGTATTGATGTGTGTCAGGAGACCTGAGGTGGGTATTGATGTGTGTCTCCAGACCTGAGGTGGGTATTGATGTGTGTTAGCAGAATTGAGGTGGGTATTGATCTGTGTAAGGAGAACTAAGGTTCTGAGGTGGGTAACTGTGGCAGCCACTTCACTTGTGAGCCTGTGAGGGTGTGAGGTTGTGAGGTTGTAAGGTCATGAGCTTGTTAGGTTGTGAGCCTGTGAGACTGTGTAGTTGAGAGACTGTGAGGTTGGGAGGGTGTGAGGTTGTGAGGTTGTGAGGTTGGGAGGGTGTGAGGTTGTGAGACTGTGAGATTGTGAGGATGTGAGGTTGTGAGACTGTGAGGTTGGGAGGGTGTGAGGTTGTGAGCTATGAGGTTGGGAGGGTGTGAGGTTGTGAGACTATGAGGTTGGGAGGGTGTGAGGTTGTGAGACTATGAGGTTGGGAGGGTGTGAGATTGTGAGACTGTGAGGTTGGGAGGGTGTGAGGTTGTGAGACTGTGAGGTTGGGAGGGTGTGAGGTTGTAAGACTGTGAGGTTGGGAGGGTGTGAGGTTGTGAGACTATGAGGTTGGGAGGGTGTGAGGTTGTGAGACTATGAGGTTGGGAGGGTGTGAGGTTGTGAGACTATGAGGTTGGGAGGGTGTGAGATTGTGAGACTGTGAGGTTGGGAGGGTGTGAGGTTGTGAGACTGTGAGGTTGGGAGGGTGTGAGGTTGTGAGACTATGAGGTTGGGAGGGTGTGAGGTTGTGAGACTATGAGGTTGGGAGGGTGTGAGGTTGTAAGACCGTGAGGTTGGGAGGGTGTGAGGTTGTGAGACTATGAGGTTGGGAGGGTGTGAGGTTGTAAGACCGTGAGGTTGGGAGGGTGTGAGGTTGTGAGACTATGAGGTTGGGAGGGTGTGAGGTTGTGAGATTATGGGATTGAAAATGTATTATGGAGTATAAGAATGCTTCACTGAGAATTTATGTACCGGTAGTATACAGGCCTTTTTACTATGCAGTAGGAGGCTCACTGTACATAAAGAAGTTTTCTGAAATCACACACATACGTACGTACCTCTCTTTGGTTGTGTGTGGGAGGAGGGGAGGGTGGGTGGAAGAAATGTTTGTTGCAAGTACAACTTTGGGGTTGTAAGTACTTACGTACGTATGTGAGTTTTGGGTAATTGATAAGTTCACATACGTACGTATGCAGCCCTTTACCCTGGAATCTGATACCTGTAGACAGGGTCATTGTGTACCTAGGTACTAAAAGACACAGTGTGTACCTACGTATCTACGTATGTATGTACATACGTATGTATGTACATACGTATGTATGTACATACTCATCTGTTGCTTTCCTCCTGTACACAGGACGGGGAAGTTGTGTATGCAACTTGGTCACTGATTAGAGATTCTGAAAGTGGAAGAATGATTGGTGAGTTGACCAGTGATGATGATTGGTGAGTTGAGCAGTGATGATGATTGGTGAGTTGAGCAGTGATAATGATTGGTGAGTTGAGCAGTGATAATGATTTGTGAGTTGAGCAGTGATAATGATTGGTGAGTTGAGCAGTGATAATGATTGGTGAGTTGAGCAGTGATAATGATTGGTGAGTTGAGCAGTGATAATGATTGGTGAGTTGAGCAGTGATAATGATTGGTGAGTTGAGCAGTGATAATGATTGGTGAGTTGAGCAGTGATAATGATTGGTGAGTTGAGCAGTGATAATTTTTGTAAGTTATTAAGTGTATTTTGACCTACATCTGTAGTTGCATGTTTCTCACGTACTTACAGAACATACGTACATGCAATTGTGTATTGCATGTACGTACGCACATACACGTACGTACATCCATACACACATTTGCAAACACCTAATAACACACAACCACTCACATACGTACGTATGTGTGTACTTATGAGTGTACTTGTATCCTGGTGAGGGGGCGAATTATGGGTGGATCAAAGGAAGAAGTGTGCTGACATTTGTGATGTAGCACAGGTCACTGATATACGCACACTTCCTGTTTGATGTCAATTGATGCCAATTGATAGGGTAAGTGACTGGAACTGATTAACTCTAGATGAGGTTGTACACACCAACAGTCAGCAGTGAATGGTTGCCAGGATACAAATTAGTTATATCCTGTCCAGGTGTGCTGCAGCAGAGAACTACAGTGCTGATGACCTCGGACTTTGCTCTCGGTTAATCAGCACTGTATTTCTGCTGCAGCACACCTGGACAAGATATAACTAATACATATGGACTGCCTATACATACGTACGTATATGCATGTACGTACACATCTGCACAAACACACACACGCACGTATGCACACACACACACACACACATACAATACTTACTCTATGTATGTTACCTGTTTTGCACATGTCCTCCAGCTCAACGTCCACTCTATCACTTCAACCATCATTCTGGTCCTGTTCTGTGTATGGAGAGAAGTCCATTTTTCAAAGACATTGTGCTCAGTGTGGGGGGATGGTCATTTTCCCTGTGGAAAGAAGGCTGTGAGGTACCCATGTTTGTATTTGCATACGTATGTACGTATGAACACATACGTATGTATGTATGTATGTACGTACGTACGTATGTATGTACGTACGTACGTACATACATACAGTTGAACTTGGATAGTAAGTACCCTCAAGGGAAGGCAAAATAGGTACTCACTATCAGAGGTACTCACTATCCAAGGTGCTTTCAATGGTATTGTATGAGGTAGGGACAGAGCAATGAGTACTTACTATCCAGGAGTACTTGCTAACCCAGGTACTTATTAACAGAGTTTGACTGTACTTATGTAAGTTATTGTAGACCTATGTACGTACATGTACATATGTGCGTACGTACATATACTATTTCTCTCCTCACCATTTGACATTGTTATTGCATACATGTAAGTTCATGCATATGTTTTTACTGTGTTGGTACGTACATACGTACGTAGTGTGATTTTCTGGGCAAACATGTACGTACGTACGTGTGTACTTTTAGGCATGTTGTGATTTTGAGGATGTACATATAGGTACGTACATGGTTTCTTTATCATACGTACGTACGTATGTACATACATATCTGCACTAGTACGTACGTATGTACGTGCGTATTTGCTTACGCTAGTGTACACAATGTATTTACATACGTAGTCGTACATGCGTACAGTATGTGCTTGCATGCAATGTATGTACATTATGTGCTTGCCATTGGATGTGTGTACATATAATTACGTATGTGCTACAGACGGGGCCCATTGTGAGTTCGGGGAATTCCTCAGTCCAGTTGAATGGAGGTGTGTGGTCCCCTACCAGACCAGGTGTGTTCTTCATCATCAAAGCAAATGGCAACATTGATGTGTGGGATCTACTGGAGAAGTAAGTGATAGGCCAGTGCTGTGATGGGAAGCCTAGTGTGCATGTTCATGCATGCGTGCAAATGTATGTACGCATGTGTACAGTCATACGTATGTGCATACATACAGTGCATACCAGAGAAGCCACCAGAAAATACATAAAGAGCGGCACACGTCAATGAATCGAGTGTAATTATGTAGCTAAACATTATTCCCTTATACTGTATTTATTCACTTGTTCTACAATGGTTGAAATTTTAAGCACGGTGCTGTGCCGCTTTTTAGTGACTTCCCTGCATACGTATGTATGTGCATGCATGCATGCATACATACGTACAAACATACACTGCTGTGTCTGTAAAATGTATGCACGTATTTACGTACATATAGTCACATCACTAGCATCATGTGGAAGGGTAGAGTACCGTATGTATGGGGATAATGGATAGACTAATGTACATATATACGTACGTACGCATGTTCACCCTGTACAGTGTAGAATTATGTACTTTATGTAGTGAATATGTATGTACGCACACGCATGCACATGTCTGTATGCACAAAAGTTGTCAATGAAGCACACTAGTTCATACTGTTCTCAGGACATTGAGTTTCACACAGTATGAGGCGTTAGAGAACACGCATACGTATGTACGTACGTATTTGTGCCCAACACACTGAAGTTTTCACTGTGTGCATGTAGGGGAGAGTATGGGGATAGTGGCTAGACTACTAATACGTATATGTTTACCCTGAACAATTAACTTATGCTACTAGAGCACATTAGTTCACAGTGTGTTCAGGTACTGAATTTGCACTGTTGGTTTGACTTTTGCAGGTCACACGAACCGTCTCACAGTCAGAACATATCATCACATCCTTTGACAGCAATCACGCCAGTGGCCTTTTCCTGTAAGTGCACACACACATGTGTGCACACACATAAATACACACACACACACGTGTGTGTGTGTGTATGTGTGTGTGTTCATGTGTGCCCACTCATGTACTCCATACAGTGTTTGCTTTGCACAACTGTGCACATGTATGTACATACGTACAGTACCTCCAACCACATGTGATGTTTTCTCAATTCACAGATAAACATCATCTTCTGGCTGTTGGTGACCAGGTCGGCACACTACACATTTTAGAGGTCCCTTGGTCTATAAGACAACCTTCTAGCAGTGAGGTGAGGAGAGTATCGTTGTAGGGTGAAGAGAGTGTCATTGTAGGGAGTGGAGAGTGTTGGTGTGGGGAGAGTGTCAGTGTAGGGTGAGAAGAGTGTTGATGTAGGGTGAGAAGAGTGTTGATGTAGGGAGAGGAGAGTGTCAGTGTAGGGTGAGAAGAGTGTTGGTGTAGGGAGAGGAGAGTGTTGGTGTAGGGAGAGGAGAGTGTTGGTGTAGGGAGAGGAGAGTGTTGGTGTAGGGAGAGAAGAGTGTTGGTGTAGGGAGAGGAGAGTGTTGGTGTAGGGAGAGGAGAGTGTTGGTGTAGGGAGAGGAGAGTGTTGGTTTAGGGAGAGGAGAGTGTTGGTGTATGGTGAGGAGAGTGTCATTATACGGTGAGGGTAGAAATCCTAGCATAGCCTCCAATATTTTTATGTATGTGTATGTGCGTACGTATGTAACTATGTTGTATTCCTATGTGTCCTGTGCATTGTTGGTGTGTATTGTGTGTGTACTCCCTGTAGCATACGTATTGGTGTATTCATATACATACATACGTACATATATACTTCCTGTAGTATCCGATTATTGAAAGCTTGTTTGAACGTGAAGCAAGCAGAGTTGTCTTTGCCAATGAGAGGGCAGTGAAGCGTGCCTCCGAGAATGACAAAGACTCTGATCCCATTGCTGCTCAGCAGGTCGGCCTCTTCTGTGTACCACTTTGTGCAACTGTGTGTTGATGTGTGCTACTGTGTGACACCATGTGCTACTGTTTGCTACTATGTGCTACTGTTTGCTACTATGTGCTACTGTTTGCCGTTATGTGCTACTGTTTGCTGCTATGTGCTACTGTGTGCCTTCTTCTGTGTGCCGTTATGTGCTACTGTTTACTTGCTATGTGCTACTGTGTGCCACTATGTGCTACTGTTTGCCGTTATGTGCTACTGTTTGCCACTATGTGCTACTGTTTGCCACAATGTGCTACTGTGTGCCGTTATGTGCTACTGATGCTGCTGCATGCCACTGTATAAGGATTGTAAATGGATCGTATTTGGCTTTGTAGTGTATCATAATTAGATCGTATTACGATTACGATATGAGAAGTTTTTTATGACACATACAGAGCACATACCACAATGTCCACTAACATTGTGACCCTTTAGTATCCTTGTGCATGGACTGTACGTTTTCTACACGCATACATACATACATACGTACGTATATTCTTGTTTATCTTTGTGTGGTTGGATGTTTTGGGTGTGTTTACCAAAAATGAATCTGTTTTGACTATGCAATGGTTACATTTCTTCACGGTACATAACGCATCTACTTGTTCTCTCTGTGCTGTGCTCGGTATGTGTGTAGAAATCTGAGGTTGTGGGGGAAAAAGACTCAGAAGAAGATGCCTTTAAGAAGGTGAGGGTAGACTGGTTGGTGTTTAATTTGTGTGCTGTGCGATTTGGTGGATTGTGAGTTGGATGGTGTGTGAAATGGATCGCGTGTGAGTTGGATGGTGCGTGAGTTGGATGGTGTGCGAGTTGGATGGTGCATGAGTTGGATGGTGTGCGAGTTGGATGGTGTGTGAGTTGGATGGTGTGCGAGTTGGATGGTGTGTGAGTTGGATGGTGTGTGAGGTGGATGGTGTGCGAGGTGGATGGTGTGCGAGTTGGATGGTGTGTGAGTTGGATGGTGCGCGAGTTGGATGGTGTGTGAGTTGGATGGTGTGCGAGTTGGATGGTGTGCGAGTTGGATGGTGTGCGAGTTGGATGGTGTGTGAGGTGGATGGTGTGCGAGGTGGATGGTGTGTGAAGTGGATGGTGTGCGAAGTGGATGGTGTGTGAGTTGGATGGTGTGCGAGTTGAATGGTGTGCGAGTTGGATGGTGTGTGAGTTGGATGGTGTGCGAGTTGGATGGTGTGTGAGTTGGATGGTGTGCGAGTTGGATGGTGTGCGAGTTGGATGGTGTGCGAGTTGGATGGTGTGCGAGGTGGATGGTGTGTGAGGTGGATGGTGTGTGAAGTGGATGGTGTGCGAAGTGGATGTGTGTGAGTTGGATGGTGTGCGAGTTGAATGGTGTGCGAGTTGGATGGTGTGTGAGTTGGATGGTGTGTGAGGTGGATGGTGTGCGAGGTGGATGGTGTGCGAGTTGGATGGTGTGTGAGTTGGATGGTGTGCGAGTTGAATGGTGCGTGAGTTGGATGGTGTGTGAGTTGGATGGTGTGCGAGTTGGATGGTGTGCGAGGTGGATGGTGTGCGAGGTGGATGGTGTGAGTTGGATGGTGTGTGAGTTGGATGGTGTGTGAGTTGGATGGTGTGTGAGTTGGATGGTGTGTGAAGTGGATATAATATGTGAATACCATGTACTTATGTGAATGACGTACTACTGAAGAGTACACATATTATGTACTCTTCATGGATTTGCGAGTTAGCTTCACTTGTACATGTTCAGTCCTACAGTGTTTTGGTGTAGTGTACACATTGGTGAGAGAGTAGGCTGGGAATATTGTACTATCCGCCCCCCCCCCCCCCCCCCCCCCCCCCCCCAATGCAAAGAAAATTGAATGATTGATTTGTCTGTCTTTGGTTTCTTTATAGGACTATGTTGAATATCTGTCTCTTGAGAACACACTCCTTGTAGCACTTGGTTTGAGAGAACAGACCAAGGCAGAAGACGATTGAAGATTGATTTTCTGTTCAGTTGTATCATTTCTTGCATGTTTTTGGGTATAGCAAGTATACTTATGTATGTTTACTGTGTACAATGACTTACGTATATAGGTTTCTGTGTGTATACAGACTGCATGTGAACATACTATTATTATGAATAATAATAGTATTGTATTGTAGCTATATGTAGTATTTGCACATGCAATGGAATTATATATAGTAGCAATTATGTATAGAGGTCGACCGGCCATATATGCTGTTGGCCGGGCCATGCATGCAGCATGTGCATGCATGTGCATGCAGTTTAATTTATAATGTATATATATACATGCAGCGCATGCAAGCAGGTATATGTCCGTGTATACGTATATTGCAAATGGATCATGATAATATCGCGATTGCAGGAATACGTAAAACCGCGTGCGGTCGACCGACCAGCTCATCTGTGGATTTAGTTACACATAACTGCCTTATATAATTATATATGATATAGCTGCTCCATGCATGTAGGGCTTCCATCCCATGTAACTTTAATGGACCACATGCATGTACGTACACAGTACTATAATTATAGTTTCCATATCAGGGTATAGCCACATACATCAGCAAGGAGGCAATTGGTATTGGTTGACATTGGCATGTCTAGACATATATTATCATCATTACTTATATAAGTTAAGAATCATTTGTTAGGGTGCAAAAAGCATGTGAACACTATAATAACTATCCCATGTATGGCCCGCTACCATGTATCAAAGTCATGTAAGCTTAACCCGGCCCCCACCCCCCAATCTGAAGGCCATGGAGCCGCCCTTGCCCCCTTAAGTCCAAGAAGGCCTTCATTAAGTGATCACCCTTGTTGAGTACTAAGCAAGGGTAGATATAGATTGTCTGGTATATAGAACGGCTCATCTTATAAGGGTGGAAGATGCGAGACATTTAACATTGTCATGCAGTAAATTGTATAACAATAATATGTACTCCTCTATAGCTAGCTCCCAAAACCTCTTCCCAATTAAAGCCACGTACTTGATGTATAATCATTATGCACATGCAAACATGGAGCATGCATGTGTACCTAGCCAGCATGTTGGAATTTTGCCAAATTAGATCAGGCAAAACTTCAATATATGGGTATTCTACTGAATGGCCATGATAACATAACCCGTGCAACTCCATTTCTTACACAATCAAAATCGAAAATAAACTACATGAGGGCCTCATTTGAAATCAATCATGCAGGAAAATTCACACCATATATATAATTACTATACTGTACTGGACTTACGTACAGTCGATATTATACTTACAACAAAAATAAAATCACATAAACCCATACATTGTAGCACATTGCACTGATATAATAACAGGACAAAATGGCAGAAATAAAGCTAACACAGATACGTTTACTGATTACACCACATAAAACATAATTGCACAAAAATTAAACAGCATTAGAAGACAATTGAGATAACTCGCACGAGTTAATCCCAGTCAACTTTGAACTTTGTAACTCGAGGATTAGTGGCCAAAATGTTCCTGGTCATCTACATAAGTATGAGAGAATGTACGTACGTAGCTGACACTGAGAATGGTGGAAGAATACTTAATATAATATGTATTTGAACATATGTAAGCACAAAATATAATTACTAAAAAAGGGAAGTTAATGCATACATTTGCATATTATGGTACATCAGGAAATTTTTGCAGCTAACAAATTTTGCGGTTTGAAAGGATCTGTAAAATCATTCATCTGTGAACTGCAATGGAACAAAAGGCTGCCGGTGGGATCATGTATTGCTTTTGCTCATAGGATTTGTTTGCATGCAAGGATCGATTGTATACAATGTACTTTGCTTAGATCCTTAGCTTGACCTTTCCTTAGATTTACTTCTTCAAGCTTGAGAAATGTAGATACGTATCTTCAAACAAGAGAGGACCTTTTGCTGCACAATTTACAGCCAGAGACTGTGAATTTTTATCCACAAAATTTTTGGACCCCCAAAATGAGGCTAGCCGTGGAATTTTTGTATTGCGAAAATTTCCTGATGTACAGTATGTCAACTGCCATCAATGATCTAATATTTTAGATACGTATATCACTAAAAATCTCAATTGCAATTACGTATAATGCTGGTTCATGGGAAAATGCAAAGGACAAAGAATACATTTGGTTTTGGTTTGTATAATTTTCTCCAGCTTGGTCACACAACGTCATCCCTCCTTCAAATACACAAGCAAACATCGATCAAACACAGGAATAAGAACTGTATTGTAATGTGTTCATACAGATATTCACGACCATAGCAGAGAACGAAAGGTGTCATCTTGGATTCACAGTTAAAAGTTGCCATTTAAAAACACCACCATATGCCCGAAATAGTTAATATTATTACTATGCAGCAAATAGTTTTGTCCAGTGAGACTAAGCACCTAATTTCAAGATCTTGGAGTGCAAAAGATTATTAGTATTGTAGATCCTTCCTCTTCCAAAAATGTAATTTATGAGATTGGGATGCAGACTAGCAGGCATGGTGAGGTCTACCCAACTCCAAAGCTCGTGATAGTGTAAAAAACATAGCAATTGTACACAATTAGGGTTATCAATGAGTATACCCATGTACGTACAAACGTATAGCCACAGCGATGACACTACAACTGAAGTGATATGCTTACCTTATCATACTGTGGTACAGTTGGGGGCTCTTCATTCATCTGCGGATCAGTGTACTCATTGTTTACATAGTAGCCAACTCGCACAAACTCATTCCCTTTGTACGAGCACGTCAGTAGTACAACTGTGACTCCCAAAGAATCCTCTTTTGGTATTCTGCTCACATCAGGTGAGTCTGCCTGTATGAATTCATTTATGCACATACGCATAGTGCTGATTGTTTTCAACATGTAAGCACACAAGTTAGTGCATGAAAGTGCTGGGGCTCACTCCAGGGCATACATACGTATGCACATGAAAGTTAAGACATACAGACACCGTGCAGATATGGACACATATATACACACACACACACATCATAGATACTCCATCTATGCACACACCCACACACAAGGAAACACCCACCCACACCCACACTCACAACCACACACACATGAAAGCACAGAAACACACACACATGAAAGCACAGAAACACATACACACACACATGGAACACACACACACACACACACACACACACACACACACACACACACACACACACACACACACACACACGGAAGCACACACACACACACACACACACACGGAAGCACGGATACAACCATTAATTACACATACAGTGCAACCATTCACGATACTTGGTGGACTGATGGAAAATTTTCTTTTATTGTAAATTCATGCTATCATAACAATAATTAGAAACATGGGAAGCATCGGGGAGAGAGAGGGGGGGGTGCATTTGCTGCTATTATGATAACTACAATTTCTTGTTAAGCAAATTTGTGTTAATATGCAGGGTTCCATAGATCTATGATTGTGCATACAAAGATACAAGCATGGAGACTCTAATACCGGCAGGCACAAACAGGCGAATATCAATCCAAATATTCACCAAATGAAACAACATACAAACACGAATGTCAGAAACAGAGAACATATAGATACAAGTACTCACAACAGACCTGAAAAACAAACATATGTCTTCCCGTTGGAACTGGCCCTACCAATATAGAATCCAATACTTGGTCGTGTTCCTCAGTCGATGCAGACCCAACATATACCAGTTTCCATTCAAGATCTAATAGAGAGCCATTTGGCAATTCGTACGATCATATTGATAGGTTGACCAGACCGAGGTAGACATACAACAGTACACTTACCCTCCGGTAAATCCTCAAAACATTCGAAAGTAACTTCAAACTGGAACGGATTCAGAAAAGGAGACGGGTTATCCAGCACTGTAACGTTGGTAACTTGGACCTTTGCCATTGCCCCTCTCCACTGGTTTCTTCCGCGATTTTGGCGGCAAATTTCGTAAGAGGCTGATACGTGACGTTTAGGAATTAATACAGTAATCCACGTGGTCTATGCTGTATAAATATTTGTTCTTAAAAATGGCGTCCGAAGTTCTGACGCACACCCAACGTGTTTTGAGACTTTACAGGAATAGCTTGCGACATTCTCTGTCTTGGATTATTGATAGACAGTCGTGGAGAGTAGAGGCATTAAAATTGAGGGCTCGCTTTGATGCTAACAAGGGAATTAGGGATATGCGATTGGCTACAAAGCTCTTGGAAGAAGGAGAAGCAGAATTCAATGCTTCGAAACATCCTGACCCTTATATAGGTTCGTTTTATATCTTAAGCTACTTCAGTTGCGTTTTTTTTTTAGCATTTTTATATTGTATGGGTCAATTTATATTGTTACTGAATAGTCTCCTTGTTTATTAAGGTAAAGGGGGGTAATTTGGAACAGCGGGTAATTCGGAACAGTCAGGCCAAAAGCAGTGTCAGCCACAAGTAACATCCATTATTTCTCGTCTGTATTGTCTCCTGTGAAGGGGGAATTTGGCAACAGCAAGGATGGTTGGGTAACTTAACCACAACAAAAGTTACAGGCCCTCTTCCAAATTACCAGCGTGTTCCAAAATTGAAATTACCCCCCTTTACCTTATCTGTTGGACTGGTTCAAAGTCTTGTGGTGTCTTTGCTTTACGTGAAATAGTTGGTGGAAAATAATCACACCAGATCACTATCAATGGAAAAGTGGACTGTTCCCATGACACTAGTCGTGTACAGCCCCTTGAGGGTTCTATGTAGGATTTTATTTTTGAGGGACTCGGAGAATAGAATTCTGGGGGTGTAAGCTCCCCCCCCCCCCCTTTGAAAGGGAGTTCTTGATTACCATTCGACTTGTATTGCCTTTCTCAGCTCCAACTGAACCAGAAGGAAGTAAGTGGGAGAGGAATATGCCTCCTCCACCTCACGTGAGTCTACTTTGTGCGCACACGCACGCGCATGTGTGTGTGTGTGTGTATGTGTGTGTGTGTGTGTGTGTGTGTGTGTGTGTGTGTGTGTGTGTGTGTGTGTGTGTGTGTGTGTGTGTTCATGAAATTTATGTACTGTATATTTAATTAAACTTCATTTTAGTGCAACGTTATGCTAGGACACAATGCGATCCCAAGTACGTATGTACCGTATGTACGTATGTAGCTCCCAGGTGTACAGCACTCACATGTAGCTCCCAGGTGTACATCACTCACATGTAGCCCCCAGGTGTACAGGACTCACATGTAGCCCCCAGGTGTACATCACTCACATGTAGCCCCCAGGTGTACAGCACTCACATGTAGCCCCCAGGTGTACAGCACTCACATGTAGCTCCCAGTGTGCAGCACTCACATGTAGCCCCCAGGTGTACAGCACTCACATGTAGCCCCCAGGTGTACAGGACTCACATGTAGCTCCCAGTGTGCAGCACTCACATGTAGCTCCCAGGTGTACATCACTCACATGTAGCTCCCAGGTGTACAGCACTCACATGTAGCCCCCAGTGTACAGCACTCACATGTAGCCCCCAGGTGTACAGCACTCACATGTAGCCCCCAGGTGTACAGCACTCACATGTAGCTCCCAGTGTGCAGCACTCTCAGGCTCCAAGACTACTTGATTCAAGGGAGCTCTCTAGCCCAATATAGGCTACCATACTAGTCACTAGTGTTTCTACAGTTAGGCCCCTACAGAAGGACCACCTGTCTATAGTGACCACTATGGCTAGTCTGTGAACTATTAAAGCAGAAATATTGCATCTCTACATTAGGACAACCTGTCTATAAAGCCACGATTAATACTCCTTTGAGTGGTCTTTATATACAGGTTTGCTTGTAATCCTCAATAATATTGTTCATCTGTCTTTGTCAACTGATGTACAGGTCCTGGAGTTGACCCCTGAAGAGAAGGAGTGGCTTTCAGAGTGGGTTGACCACCAAAAACGTTACTCCAGATGAAAGCACTAGTGAACAGCATGTTGGACAATCTGTGTTTGTGTATAAAAACCTGTGTATGTGCATAAGTATTTAAATACATAATATAATATGTACATACATAGTGAGATCGTGTGTCTGTGTGTATACATACGTACATAATACTCATCTGTCTGTCTTCATTGTATACAAGAACAGAAGCACATTGGGAGCTGCATTGCAAGCTGTGAATTCTGTGATAGGGGGAAGAAAGTTCGCAAACTATACAATTCATACAGCATTATGCTAGCATAGATAGTCTATACTCCGCAACTACGATATATTGCTAGGAGCCATCTTTGTCATGTGAGGATCACGTGATGAAACGTGACCTGCTCTGGGAAAATGCCTGCAACATTGTCCAAAATAGCCACGGCAGTTCGGAGTAACCCCCGACTTTCTGCCACAGTTGCGGCAGTATCAGCAGGCGTTTTATTATACACAGCATTGAAGAGCCTCAAAAGACGCGATAATGGAAGAA
Organism: Halisarca cf. caerulea; assembly: GCA_963170055.1. Classification (NCBI taxonomy): domain Eukaryota; kingdom Metazoa; phylum Porifera; class Demospongiae; order Chondrillida; family Halisarcidae; genus Halisarca; species Halisarca cf. caerulea. The sequence goes on from CAUJGJ010000006.1 coordinate 607,882, forward strand.
AGGGGTTAGTATGGAAAGTTTTGGTAGGCAATACATGCGTGGTATTTTGTGCACGTGTGGCTGTTTATCCTTAGCATATTCTATACTTACTTGTGTTTTATGCTAGCTAGCATGCATCCCTCGGGCTATCGTTAGTGAGAGCATAGATATCTATGGTGAGAGGACAGATGTTTTGCAGAATGTGTTCTAATGCTGTGGTCGGGGTTTGCTGGTACATATGTCGCCCATGTTTCAGCTCGCTCTCTCTCTCTCTCTCTCTCTCTCTCTCTCTCTCTCTCTCTCTCTCTCTCTCTCTCTCTCTCTCTCTCTCTCTCTCTCTCTCTCTCTCTCTCTCTCTCTCTCTGTGTGTGTGTGTGTGTGTGTGTGTGTGTGTGTGTGTGTGTGTGTGTGTGTGTGTGTGTGTGTGTGTGTGTGTCACTGTGTGTATGTGTGTGTGTGTGTGTGTGTGTGTGTGTGTGTGTGTGTGTGTGTGTGTGTGTGTGTGTCACTGTGTGTATGTGTGTGTGTGTTGCCCATCCCTCGATTGTCACCCTTGTAGTGTGTCCATGGATTCCCATCACTGTACGGTGATCAAGGGCACCTCTACTGAGTGTGCAGATGTAAAGCCGTTTAAATATGGTCTCATTGTTAAAGACTACCAGAGGTGTATGTACAGTGTGTGGTGTCTACAGAGATCCTAGAATGACTCACTTGCTAATCTGGGCTATCCAGCTACATACGTATGACCATTAATTTTCTTATTGTTGGTTTTTGGTTTAAAACATACAGATAAACCTCTGAATAAGAGGCACTTTAGAGCAGCCTCTTCTGTCCTTTGTAAGGAGGTTGTTCTCTTTGGGAGGTTCATGCTACGTATGTACATATGGTGGACCCATAGGAGGATTTTTAGCACTCTTACGTACGTAGCTGTGTCCTTTGTAGAGAGGTTGTCCTTATTTCGGAGTGTCCACTTTTGGAGGCTTCACTGTATCCGTACATACCTAAGCAAGCCGTGTTCTGTGTGTGCAGTGTCATAAGCAAGCCTTGTTCTGTGTGTACAGTGTCATAAGCAAGCCTTGTTCTGTGTGTGCAGTGTCATAAGCAAGCCTTGTTCTGTGTGTAGTGTCATAAGCAAGCCTTGTTCTGTGTGTGCAGTGTCATAAGCAAGCCTTGTTCTGTGTGTACAGTGTCATAAGCAAGCCTTGTTCTGTGTGTGCAGTGTCATAAGCAAGCCTTGGTCGGTGTGTGCAGTGTCATAAGCAAGCCTTGGTCGGTGTGTACAGTGTCGTAAGCAAGCCTTGTTCTGTGTGTACAGTGTCATAAGCAAGCCTTGGTCGGTGTGTACAGTGTCGTAAGCAAGCCTTGTTCTGTGTGTACAGTGTCATAAGCAAGCCTTGGTCGGTGTGTACAGTGTCATAAGCAAGCCTTGTTCTGTGTGTAGTGTCATAAGCAAGCCTTGTTCTGTGTGTACAGTGTCATAAGCAAGCCTTGCTCTGTGTGTGCAGTGTCATAAGCAAGCCTTGGTCTGTGTGTGCAGTGTCATAAGCAAGCCTTGGTCTGTGTGTGCAGTGTCATAAGCAAGCCTTGGTCTGTGTGTACCGTGTCATAAGCAAGCCTTGTTCTGTGTGTACAGTGTCATAAGCAAGCCTTGGTTTGTGTGTGTAGTGTCATAAGCAAGCCTTGTTCTGTGTGTACAGTGTCATAAGCAAGCCTTGGTCTGTGTGTGTAGTGTCATAAGCAAGCCTTAGTCGGTGTGTACAGTGTCGTAAGCAAGCCTTGTTCTGTGTGTACAGTGTCATAAGCAAGCCTTGGTCGGTGTGTACAGTGTCATAAGCAAGCCTTGTTCTGTGTGTAGTGTCATAAGCAAGCCTTGTTCTGTGTGTACAGTGTCATAAGCAAGCCTTGCTCTGTGTGTGCAGTGTCATAAGCAAGCCTTGGTCTGTGTGTGCAGTGTCATAAGCAAGCCTTGGTCTGTGTGTGCAGTGTCATAAGCATGCCTTGGTCTGTGTGTACCGTGTCATAAGCAAGCCTTGTTCTGTGTGTACAGTGTCATAAGCAAGCCTTGGTTTGTGTGTGTAGTGTCATAAGCAAGCCTTGTTCTGTGTGTACAGTGTCATAAGCAAGCCTTGGTCTGTGTGTGTAGTGTCATAAACAAGCCTTGGTCTGTGTGTGCTGTGTCATAAGCAAGCCTTGTTCTTTGTATGCAGTGTCATAAGCAAGCCTTCTTCTGTTTGTGCAGTGTCATCAGCAAGCCTTGGTTTGTGTGTGCAGTGTCATAAGCCCTTGGTCTGTGTGTGCAGTGTCTTAAGGAAGCCTTGTTCTGTGTGCAGTGTCTTAAGGAAGCCTTGTTCTGTATGTGCAGTCTCATAAGCAAGCCTTGGTCTGTGTGTACAGTGTCATAAGTGAGACCAGACATGCTGTTCCATTGGTGTTCTCGTTTGTGAGTTTCCTTTCTATGTGTGTACACTACATACGTATGTATGGTAGTGTAAGTTGTTGTTGGACATGCGTAACTAGAGGGAGTGGAAACCTGCAAACCATGCTTGTCTACTTCTTGTTTGAAGTGAAGCATATACGTACTACAGTAGTATAGAATCCAGACTACTTTGCATGCATACAGTGAGCTCTTGTTAGTTCGTCACAGCTTTGTCTGCCAATCTCGTTTTGTCACAATTAACTCTGAGCATGAATTAATTAAAATGTCGGTACATTGATTTGGAAAATCTGCCATATTTGTTAATCGGCCATTTTTTCAAAAACGAATTGTAGTGAATTTCCGAGAATTCACTGTACGTACGTGTACTTACTGTACATATGCATATAAATACCATTGTACGTATATAAGACATACGTATGTATGTATGTTGTTGGAGATAACTTTTGTGTGTTGTATATGGTCTCTATTGTCTCCATTCAGCTCAGTGGATGAGGATGTGGTTGCTGCTATGCTGGCCGAGAAGGTGTGTGTGTGTGTGTTTTGTGTGTTTTGTGTGTATACTTCCATATGTATGAATATGTATATATGTACGTACGTATGTGCATACTTTATCATTTACCGTCCACTTTACCACAAAATGCCCACAAAATGCCTACATCCACTGCTTACATTTTCCACATTAAAGAAGAAATTAGAACAAAAGAAATCAGAGGTTAGTAGCACTATCATAATGTCTAAGTTTACACACACACACACACACACACACACACACACACACACACACACACACACACACACACACGCACACACACACACACACACACACACATACACACATACACACACACACACACACATGCTGAGATACTGATTGGTTTGTCGGTGGTAAACATGTATGTAGTGCCATTTTCTGATACGTATATCTACCGGTTTAACAATTTCTTGCCTATTTGTAGACCAGAGCATCAGTGAACACTGAGTTTGTAAGGTACGTACGTACGCATGTAACTGTGTACAATTGTTATGGAAGACTCATGTGGTTGTATGCAAAGCTAATCACATTCACTCATACTCACTCTCTCTCTATGTGTGGGCTGTGTGTGTGTGTGTGTGTGTGTTTGTGTGTGTTGTGTGTGTGTGTGTGTGTGTGTGTGTGTGTGTGTGTGTGTGTGTGTGTGTGTGTGTGTGTGTGTGTGTGTGTGATTCTACGTGTGTGTATATGTGTGTGTGTGTGTGTGTGTGTGTGTGTGTGTGTGTGTGTGTGTGTGTGTGTGTGTGTGTGTGTGTGTGTGTGTGTGTGTGTGTGTGTGTGTGATGTGATCTACTTACTGCTATGCACATTAGGCGATTGGGGAAATTGATGAAGATCCTTTTCCCAAGCGTCCTTATACCAGAGACTGGCTATGTATTGCTTGTGGCTGTCATGCTTGTGCTGAGAACGTTCTGTGATGTGTGGATGATACAGAACGGGACTGCAGTGGAAGCGTGAGTGCAGATTGTGTATGTTCAGTGTACGTACGTATGTACGTATGTATGTGTAGTGTTTGTGTTTAAGTGAGTGTGTGCGCATACGTATTCACTTGCGTATTTACGTATTTGTTTGCTTCTATACCTACAGTTCTATAATTGGAAGAAGCAGTGCTGGATTTAAGGATAATGTACTTCAGTTTGTCATTGCAATGCCTATGGTGTGTGATGTGGTGTGTGTGTGTGTGTGTGTGTGTGTGTGTGTGTGTGTGTGTGTGTGTGTGTGTGTGTGTGATGTGGTGTGTGTGTGTGTGTGTGTGTGTGTGTGTGTGTGTGTGTGTGTGTGTGTGCGTGTATGTGCATGTGTGTGCATGTGTGTGTATGTGTGTGGGCATGCGTGTGTGTGTGTACTGGAGTGTATGGACAGGTGCATGTGTATGTATGTGTGCGTGCGTGTGTGTACTGGAGGGTATGGACAGGTGCATGTGTGTGAGTGTATATGTACGCATTAGTTTTATCCTGGCAACCATTCACAGTTGACTGTTGTTGTGTACAGCCTCATCTAGAGTTAATCAGTTCCGTCCACTTTCACTATTAATTGACATCAGTTGACATCAATTAGGAAGTTTGTGTATATCAGTGACCTGTGCTACATCACAAATGTCAGCACACTTTTTCCTTTGATCCACCCACAATTTGCCCACATAGGATACAAGCATGTCTGTATCTATTCATGTAGTCTCGCGTGCCAGACCTTCCTGCCTTCATTGCGCTTGCGCAACATGGGGGCTGGTGCGTGAGACTACTATTCATGTATGGGTAACTGTACATGTGTGTATACAAGTGTAAGTGGACAACTTAGTGTGAATCTGTACTTCTGTTTGATGTGTGGGTACTCTTCATAGGAACTCATTAGGTGTTTGTTCATTTCTCTGTTGTTTTCTCACTCTGTATAGATTGCTTTGGTAAACAATTTTTTGAAGGTACGGTCTGTGTTCGTACTAGTATGAACGTGTGTGCATGTTGTTGTCTCTACAAGTCCTCTTTCCATGTTGTTGTCTTTACAAGTCCTCTTTCCATGGGATTTTGTCTATGCTGTGGCTTTACTTGTGTTGTACATACGTATGCTGTGTATTGAACACATACATACAGTATGTACGCTAGGTGGGCTGAGTACTTGTAGCATTCATTTGTACATTTCAACCTGTTGGGAAGGGTCTTGGTGAATGTGGGTTGTTATCTTTCTGAAAAGTTGTTTATATGTGTGCATGCATGTGTGTATGTGTGTTTCAGCATGTTTATATTACCACTGAGGTGTTCTGATCCCATTCCAGTATGGACTTAATGAATTAAAATTGAGATTCAGAACTAGACTTTCACTTCACCTTTATGAACAATACCTAACGTGAGTTCATATCACAATGTGTGTGTGTGCCACCTGTGTGTATCTTGGTGTGTGTACCACCTGTGTGTGCCACCTGTGCATACCTGGATGTGTGTACCACCTGTGTGTACCTGGGTGTGTGTACCACCTGTGTGTACCTGGGTGTGTGTACCACCTGTGTGTACCACCTGTGTGTACCTGGGTGTGTGTACCACGTGTGTGTACCACCTTTGTGTACCACCTGTGTGTACCTGGGTGTGTGTGCCACCTGTGTGTACCTGGGTGTGTGTACCACCTTTGTGTACCACCTGTGTGTACCTGGGTGTGTGTGCCACCTGTGTGTACCTGGGTACCTACGTACCTGTGTGTTCCACATGTGTGTACCACCTGTGTGTACTTGGTGTGTGTACTACCTGTGTGTACCACCTGTGTGTAACTGAGTGTACCAACAGTACGTACGTACGTACATACGGTAGGGGTCACAAAAAACTTTACATTTCGTAATGTTATTATGTCGTAGCGTAATGTGTTTACGGAGTTTCATAATGTAAATACGAATCGTGTTTGAAGGAGAATTCTTTCGTTATAACGAATCGTAGATCACTATTTCGCTGTACTAACAAATTTTTATTTGGGCTCTTTGAATCTGTAATTTGATCCCAGTTTAGTATGGTAGAATTCGTCGCGTATAAAGGCAAACAGCTGTTGTTTGCTGCTAAATCGCCCGAACTTTGATTCACAGTTAGTCTGTAGTTCGCTTCGTAGTTAGGGAATACGCTTACCCGTAGTTTCATCGTCTTATCCGTAATTAGTCCGTATTTTTGCCGTTATTAAAAGGGTATTGTTCCGTAGTGTAATTATATTACGTAAAGTTTTTTGTGACCCCTACCGTATGTGTACCTGCCTGTGTGTACAGTACCTACAGTACATACATATGTGTACCTATGTACATACAGTATGTAATTGGGTGTGTGTACATAGTAAGATGTTGTCATCTCATTGTCCTCCTGCAGGGGATTTACCTATTATCAGATGAGTAACCTTGACAACCGAATAGCCAATGCTGACCAGCTGTTGACACAGGATGTGGAGAAGTTTTGTGATATGCTAACAGAACTGTATTCAAAT
>CAUJGJ010000006.1:621776-634276 GCA_963170055.1 Halisarca cf. caerulea
GTATGTGGTGTGTGCACTGCGTGTGTGGTGTGTGCACTGCGTGTGTGGTGTGCGCACTGCGTGTGTGGTGTACGCACTGCGTGTGCGGTGTACACACTGCGTGTGTGGTGTGTGCACTGCGTGTGTGGTGTACACTAGAGTTGGCCCTACTGTACACACTACATGTGTAGTATACACCAACACTATGTACGTACGTACGTACAATGTAAGTATATAGTATGCATCTACACTGTACGTACTGTATGTACGTATGTGGGCAGTATGCATTGACACTGAATGCTTAGTGTGCATGTTTAGTGTTTAGATCCACACCAATGGTACATGTGGTATACATACGTACATGTATGTTACTGATCATACTCGTGTGTGTATGTGCGTGCGTGTTCCTTGTGATGGCATGTATTTGTATTTTGGTTGTAGATTTGAGCAGGTTCCACTGGTCACACCAAATGGTGATGTTTTAGTACAGGAACTGAATTTTGAGGTACATAGATAATGTGCACAAGTATTTCCCACGTATGTAAATAATGATTATATACCTGATACTGTGTGTATGTATGTACGTATGTTGGTTTCACTGTACGGAGTCTTTGTTATGTTGTACAATGTATAGTTTCATGTAGGTGATAAGGTGAGGGTTGTCTGGTGGTATGTATATTGCATCATACTTATCATGTCGGCATGTGCCTATCACATGATTGTCATGTGATTGTCACATGATTTTCACATGACTGTCACATGACTGTTGCATAATTGGCAGTAGATATCCCAATTGCAGGATACTGTCATACTTTGTGTGTATCTACAGTACATACTGTACTTATTCCACAGGTGAAGTCCGGCATGAATGTTCTAGTGTGCGGACCCAATGGATGTGGAAAAAGCTCTCTTTTCCGAATCTTGGGAGAAGTGAGGAATTGCATTGTTTCTGTCAACCCTTTCATTCACCTCACTGTGTATCGTGATGTGTTGCAGTGTGACTCTGCTGTAATGTACGTATGTGCTGTGTGTTATGTACTTGCATGTATTGACATGTTGTCTTTTCAGGTATGGTGTTTTCAGGTGTGATATTTAGGTATATGGATACAAAGTATTAGTGTGTCCTCTTCTCCCTCAATTGCATGCTATTTTACCCTCCTCCATTCTAACTGTGCAGTGTGTGCCAGCATACGTACGTATGTACGTACATAACCATTCCTGATTTGTAGCAATGTGATGAAGTGTGTGTGCATAGAGGATCTATTGTGTGTGTGTGTGTGTGTGTGTGTGTGTGTGTGTGTGTGTGTGTGTGTGTGTGTGTGTGTGTGTGTGTGAACCAAGAATGGTATATAGTTTGTCTTCATGGTTGTTACATCTGTTCTTCTCTGTTCATGCGTGTATGATATCATGTCACGTTGTTGTCCGCTCACTTGCCTTCTTTACCCCTTTTCCAACAGCTCTGGCCTTTGTTTGGTGGACGTTTGATAAAACCAGACAGGTCCAAACTTTTCTACATCCCACAGGTTAGGGCACTGTTATGTCATCTGCAGAGACTTCTTCAACACTTGACACTCTTCCTGGTCTCACATTTCTGCCCACTTATACCAGGGTTTCTTTTGAGGGTTGGCAAAGGAAGTATTTCACTCCCCTGGTGATCCCGTCTCCCCAAAATATGATCCTGTAGCACACACACACTATTTCAACAGACTGGTCTGCGTATGTACAGTACTCTATCCAGATACTGCTTGAGTGACCTAAAACAGCCTCAGATACGTATCACCTTGTGAGGCCTAAAAACAAAAGGTTCCCTGGGGATCATACCCCAAGCCAGAATAATTATATACTTTTATGATTCTACATACGTACGTACATAGTACGTATCTGCCCCTCCTCCCCCTTCCTTACAACTCTAGACTTGATTATTGCCCCCTTTGATCATTATCCTGAAAGAAAGCCTCAAAATGTATAGTGCACGGTACATTGCAACAGGTGTTAGCAAGCTGGGGTTAAATTTATTATGCTGTCGTATGTTAGTGCAAAGGGAGGTGGCTGGCAGGAATTCTTTAGAGGAAAGGGCATTAATTTTGTCCTCACATTGTGACACTTTGATATTTTATTTTGCATCCTAAACTGGTTTGTCCTGGTTTGTTAGTGTAAACCTTGGCAATACAACCATGTCAATGTACTGATTCAGAAGTAGATCTTCACACCAACCTCTCGTTCAATCTTGACTCTGTAAACCAGAGCTTTGAACATCCAACCAGTGGATTCAATATATTTTTTAATCCCTGGTCCTTTTTGAACTAGCTTGTTTTAGTGAGACCATTGGGAGTAAGGTATGGTGAATGTGCTGATGATGTTGTTGGCCTCCCACCACTGCAGCGTCCATACATGACCATTGGTACCTTGAGGGACCAAGTGATCTATCCAGACAGTGTGACAGACCTGAAGAGGAAGGGACTAGGGGACGATTTTATCAGACAGATTATCGAAAAGGTAAATTCCATGTGATTTCCTACTTGGGGACGATTTTAGGTGGCAGATTATTCAATGGTAAATTCAGTGTAATTTCCTGGAATTCTGTGTTCATGTAGTACAGGCTAGTCCAAATGCAGTGTACGTATGTACGTACGTATGTCTGTGAACTGTGAACGGATAGGGCAGGTCAAGAGGTGCCCTCACAACATTGTACACAGTGTGAAATGCTCCTGATCTGCTGTTTGTGTAGACAGACAGGAAGAACAGTGCAATCTCTGAATAATGGACACTTTGGGATTGGCCTTTGTAAGGAGGTTGTCCACTTTGGGAGGTTAAAGATGTATTGGACCTATAGGGATAAAATAATTTGAGACCTCAAGCTGCGTCCTTTGTATGGAGGTTGGGTGTCTACTAGTGGAGACTTCACTGTGTGAAGGTCTTTTGCCTTTGTAACTATGGAAATGATGATCACACTTGTAGACTATACATGCATACGCAAGTACGTACTATGTTGTCAATATCTGTTGTACAGAAAGCTGATTTTGTTTTTGTCTTAATTGTTGATAAGTGATTGGCTGAGGGAGAGAATCTCTTACTTATTATGCACATGTGTGTGTGTGTGTGTGTGTGTGTGTGTGTACATGTATGTGTATGTGTGTATGTGTGTGTGTACATGTGTGTGCATGTGTGTGTGTGTGTGTGCGTGTGTGTGTGCGCGCGCTTCATAATTGTTCATCTGTCTCATGATGTTAGGTGCAGTTGGCTTATTTGGTGGACAGAGATGGTGGCTGGGATGCAATTGAAGTACGTGTGTGTGTGTGTGTGTGTGTGTGTGTGTGTGTGTGTGTGTGTGTGTGTGTGTGTGTATGTGTGTGTGTGTGTGTATGTGTGTGTATATGTGTGTGTGTGTGTGTGTGTGTATATGTGTGTGTATATGTGTGTGTGTGTGTGTGTGTGTGTGTGTTGGTGTGTGTGTGTGTGTGTGTGTGTGTGTGTGTGTGTGTGTATGTGTGTGTGTGTGTGTGTATGGGTACATGTGTGTATGGGCGTGTACTTGTGCTTGAGCTAGCAAATATGGCTGACCTAGTAGCAATAACTTATACAAAGTACTTGATATTTTGTTCAGGATTGGATGGATGTTCTCAGTGGAGGAGAAAAGCAGAGAATTGCTGTAAGTTGGCAGTGATTTTGTGACATCGCATGCATTGATTTTTTCTATAGCTTGGTTTGTTACTCCATTAGTCTATCATAGTCAGACACCGTTACATGGGGAGATACATTCTCAACATGTAATGGCGACTACAGTCTTGCTACACTAGACTAGTACAGCATGCATCCGATATATGTGCCAATGTCTGTATGGCTGTGCTCATGGGCTGAAAGTTTCAGCTGGGTGAACACTGGAGGATGGCTGTCAATGAGTAAATGGTGTTGCAAGACTATGGACCTGCTGTACACATCCGAATTTTTTTTACATAGTGTGTGTGTGTGTGTGTGTGTGTGTGTGTGTGTGTGTGTGTGTGTGTGTGTGTGTGTGTGTGTGTGTGTGTGTGTGTGTGTGTGTGTGTGTGTGTGTGTGCGTGCATACGTAGGTGTGGGTGTGCATGAACCATTACCAACCGGTTTTGTGAAAACATTTTAAAATTTTTGTACAGTCAATTTTTTATTGGTACTCTCCGAATGTCCTGTGGAGGTCCTGTCTTTATCATTGCTGACACAGCAGTTTGGAATTGTGCACAGTTCACATCTATCACTATTGCATTATTGTATTGAAAATGCGCTAAAGCACTGGAGCATGCAACAACTCAGAGTTATGGCATTGTTGTGCTAAGTACTCAGATGTGTGCCAATCATGTTGTCAACACACAGTGTGAAATCTATATACGTATGTGTGTGTGTGTGTGCATACATGTATGTATGTACACGTATGTATGTCATAGTTTTTTTAGGTAATCCTTGAATATTTGTAATGGTAATATTTTATATAATGTAATGTTCATACATTTAAGTAGGATCATTACACTGATATCCATATATAAACACCTTGTCTATAGTTTCTGATATTAACACTATCGGAATTCTTTCTGCTAGGTTTGTATAATTGTCTTATAAGCCATCCATGACAGGAAATTGTGTCTCTGTTTTTCCCCTACACAGTAGTATGAGATAGAGACTAATTCCTATCATCTTAAAAATTGTGCCTTATGGCAGTGACCATATACACACCCCTGCCTGTAGAGGAAATATAGGAGTCACAGATTCTCTCACGTTGATTATAAAGAAATCAATCTGTATAACAGCTGTATTCTATTCAGTGGCTAAGACACAGGCTTGAGGGCTGCATGGCATATAAAATGCACTTGTGCTTGGGCACTTCGTACCTGAGGGCGAGTGCATTTTATATGCCGTACAGCCCGAGTGCCTATGTCTTCTGGTTCTATCCAGTGGGGGGACTTCCACCCCAAACTCTCCAGCTACCACCCACCCCCCCAAAAAAACCCTCCAATTGTAGTGCAAAGTACTATAGAGGGCCCCACTTGAGTGTCAAAATTAATCTTGAATGGTCTAAATTGGCTCGAGATACCATCTTATATAACCTAAGAACTCAAATTTTCCCTTGGGGACCATATCCCCAGACCCCCTAGTTATATATCCTTGTTGTACAGTACGATGTGGCAAAAAGTGTGCATTTGCATCTGATACTGCACACTCTTGGTGACCTTTTGTCAGAAAGTGTGCAGTATCAATCAAACGCCTATGTAGTGTTATGATAACAATTACCTTTTGTCAGCTTACCAAAAACACCTTGCACAGTCTAATAGGAAAAACAAGTTAAGCACCCACAACAAGTAAGTTATTGTATGGTCAACTATGCATTGGCTCTTTATTGCACTCGCCCCTCGGGCGCTTTGTGCCCTTGGGGAACTCGAGCGATAAATATGCCAATCCACAGTTGGTCATACAATAACTATTACTTACGATACCACATACATGTCTGCACTCCGTACATCACTGAACTGCATGTGTTTTATAGACATCTAGGATGCCACATACATCCGCATGTGCCCCCCCCTTCTCATTTCTATAGTTTAACATTTGTTATTGGCCTTTGAAAGAAACCTTGCTATGTTATTATGTCATAGTTGTATCCTGGCTTGATGAGCTACAGCAGCCATAAAGTGCTGCTGCTGTAGCACACCAAGCAGGATACAACTACAGTATTATGTGTCACAGTGAAACAAAACAAGGTCAAAAGGTAACAATGACACTACTGATTATGAGGCATGAATGGGTTTTGGCTGGGCGGGAGATTGACAAGACCCTTGGCCTGGGCTACATCAGAGTAGCAGGGCTACGTTGTGGATGTAAACCCACGGTAGTATTGGATCAACCCAACTTTCACTCCCGCACCATGACACATAGATACAATAGATACATCAAAACATGATCCTGCTTTGTATGCCAGGCATGGACTGAAATACCCTAAGGTTTTCATCCTAGATAGAACCCTGCCAATATAGCATCCATTCATGGACTTTAGGCAAGTACACAATATAAACTTGCTGTATAATTTTGCCATTACCATGGTAACAAATGCTATACAAGATTTTCCATCATAGATAATATACATGGATGCTCTACATCACAGCACGACTGTATATGCTATATCCTATAATGTTTTGACTTCCCCCCTGCCCCCCCAATGATGTATTTCCTGAAAGAAACCCTGTTTGTACCTACATATGTTACAGTGTTCTCTATTATCAACAGATGGCCAGACTGTTTTACCATGAACCACAGTTTGCTATTTTGGATGAGTGTACTAGTGCGGTCAGTGTTGATGTGGAGAGTTTCATCTACCAACATTGTAAACAGGTGTGTGTGCTTGTGTGTGTGGTGTGTGTGTGTGTGTGTGTGTGTGTGTGTGTGTGTGTATGTGTGTGTTTGTGTGTGTGTGTATATGCATGCGTGCTGTGTGTGTGTGTGTGTGTGTGTGTGTGTGTGTGTGTGTGTGTGTGTGTGTGTGTGTGTGTGTGTGTGTGTGTGTGCATACATACGTACACGTGTGTGCATGCTTATACATTGTTTTGTATGTGCATACATGTGTGAGTGTCTGTATGTATTTGCAATTAGGTACACGTGTGTGTGGGGTTCGTGTGTAATGTGTATGTGTGTGTCATGTCATTTTTGATATCCAAACTTACGTACTTATTGAACTGTTTTCATGTATTTGTATTATAATATAATACATTTTATTGTACTTATGCTAATCGGTCATAGTGTTTATGTGATGGCTATTAACAAGTATACTATGCCGTGTTTCTTCCTATGTCCCATGATGTCTACAGAAAGGGATCAGTCTGTTCACTGTTTCCCATAGAAAGTCTCTGTGGGTGCATCATGAGGTGGGTGCTGTGTTCTTGGTTGTGACTGCAATGTGTGCAGCGACGTGTTTGTATGTGTCTATGCAGTCCATTGTAAGGTGTATGTATGTATGTATAGTGCATGTTATTAATATTAATCCACCGTATTATATGTATAGTACATGTTATTGTATTTATGTTAATTCCCCGTATCATTATGTATGCATAATACATGTTATTGTACTAATGTTAATCCACCCTATTATTGTGTATGTATAGTACATGTTATTATACTAATGTTAATCCACCGTATTATTATGTATGTATAGTACATGTTATTGTACTAATGTTAATCTACCGTATTATTATGTTCCATACTAGTAACAAGTGTTTGTTTACCCATGGATGTGTATTAATGCTGTTCCTCTGTACGTGCGTATAATGTGAATGCTTGAGGATGTTATGTGCATGCACACAAAACACACTACCCTTGTCTTGTGCCTGCTAAGTGCACTCCGTGGTCTCTTTGCAGATGCCTCTATTATGCATTCATGTTTTACAAACTCCCAAATTGTTACACAATATCAGATGTAGTATACTTACAGACAAACTTTACATGGTCTCATCATGTCTGTAAAAATATAGAGCATTTGAGTGTGTTTTATTGTATTGTTAGTAATGGGTATCTTTCAGTATGTGAATCTTCACTGTGTTGAGTTTGGGGTCTGTTTTGCTTGCCAATGTACAGTATGTGCTGAGGTTCGATGGGAGGGGTAATTACGAGTACAAGAAGATGGAGGACTGCGAGGAAGAGTTTGGCTCGTAGGATGGTCTGAGACAAGCCCAGTCTGCAAAGGGGCTTAAGTACATTATAAATTATTCATAGATTGACTATGCCCTAATAATGTACATTAGACAGCTATTATTGTTATCTTTGCTAAATTTAAAAACTGTTCAAGTATCTCTTGTATACTATTTATCAGTTTACAGTACAGTGTACTGTAACAGTGTAAGCTGTACATTGTGTGTATGATGTGCCAACTGTATTAACCTCATCTGCACATGCATGAAAAGTCACTTGTTATGTTACAGAACATGCATAATTGTCATAATGAATTATGGTCATATAATTAATGTATGTTTACAGTTAATTGGGAAAAACCAACAAGAAAACATACATGCATGGTATATATGTGCATTAATTAGTATGAATTTTAGTTATAACTGTCATTATTATTGCATAAGGTGAAGGGGGGCATAATTTGGAACACTGTACAGGAACAAGTCCTGTAACTTTCGTTGTGCTTAAGTTTCCTATATATATTATTATATGGTAGCCATGGCCATGCATGCACTGCTTAGCAAACTCCCACTTCGATCATGCATGGATGCAATACAGATGATCGAGAATTGACAAAATAATGCATGCGCAGTGCATGTATATGGTTGCATGACTCTGCTTTGGCCTAGCTGACTGTTCCAATATACCGGCCTGCTGTTCTAAATTTCCCCATGCACTTTACCTTACTATGCATGCATCTCCGTATACATACATACATGCGATAATTTTTCTTGTCTATAGAGACTGACTTATATAGCTCTATCGATCTGCACCTTGAACTCAATGACATGCATGCAAGGAATTAACTTCCCTTGATTATCTTCTGCGCATGCAGTTTCCTTCAATCACATAATAATTCCACGCTTGTATGCAGTGTATTGGTTTTTATTATAACAATTATAAGTAAATTGCACATTAATTATTTTCGAAGATTATAATTTAACTCATCTTGTATTGTACTATAATTGTATAATAGTAGTAAGCTAATTAAAACTTGCAATTATCTAATATACCTATCTCATGCAATGTCATGTCCTTTGCCATAACACATGCAGTGTATATTCTGAGTTAGGCCACACAAAGTTAATAATATGTTTCTGGTCTTGGACATCTTTAAAAATTGACCAGGTCACCAGGGTTTTTATTTTTATTTTTTTTCAATCTAGTCATTGAGAAAGGTATTCATGCTAATATATTCCTTATATCTGTGAACAGATGCTATTAATGCTAACAAGAATGTTGAATTGAAACAAGTTTAAAGAGCACATTGTCAATTAGAAACAAGACTAAAAAGCACAATTAGATGGGGAGTGCATGTCTGTATGGCACCAGACAGCCACTAGTCTCACAATAACACTATGGTTTTCATGTGTTCATGCTGAAAACACATGTTTTACTTGATAGATTACAATATATTTTGGTCAGGGTTTGAACCCAGCATGCTAACTGACTATTCTTTAAAAAAATATTTTTTTCCTTTTTTAACCAAAAAATATTGACTAGGAAGGGGACCAGAGACTTAAAATTAACTTTGCACGGCCTTACTCTTTTTCTTTTCTGTACAATGTCATGCATATATATGCTGTCATGGCAATTCTATTGATCTGGTTATACCCTGGCCGCTTGCAGAGCATGTACAGCACTCCCTTGCTAGGAAATTTAAATGTTTGATAAATTATAACAATGTGGTCAGTGTCATGATCAGTCAGAAAGTTAACATAACATTAATAGACCTGTGAAGGGTAAAATTACACTTTTACCGCATAAAATCATAGCTAACATCATACTGTTTGTCAATGGCAATTTATACGCAATCTATATAGCAATACTATAGCTATGTTATGCGTACAATTATACACATTCATCGTAATTGTAACAATTATAATTATTACACTAGCCTAGTCCACTGGACTATACGGTCGGGATAATGCTGCTCCGAATTCGCTTTGTATTTCTTCTTCTATTTGTTTTGAAGAGTAGCGTTTGTGATGGAATAACGCTAGAAGAGTTTCTGGGGTTCCCTTTCACCAGCGCCAGCGGTTGGCTCAGGAACGAAGACGACTTTGCGTTGCATTTCCCGATTACTGAAGTCCCCTTCAAGTTCTTGGGGAAAGAATACGGAGGCTTGCAAGTGAGTTTCTATAGATTCCATTATTGATTTCATATACGTAGAATCAGCCCCGTCGCTGAGTTAAAACGCAATCTAGCCACTTACCTGAGGGGGCATTTCCTGAAACTGAAAATTAAATTTATCCAATCTATATCTATCCACCTATTGCAGCTATTGAATCTACTTAATATTATAATTTAATTGTTGTTTTCTAAATTTTGGAAGGGTTAGGTGGGGTAGTGGGCTTGGCTGGTCGCGGTCACCATGCATGTTATTACGAGGATACCTTTAACTGTAACAACTACTGTTACATTTATTGAATTGAAAATTATACTTAGACTAAGTCTGAAGGCCTTGCATTATGGTACTGTAGTTTAGAGGCATAATAATCATATATTGGCAATTGCAAGTGTATTAACTTAACTAAGGTAACTTTCAAATTCATATACACAGCTATTGGCATAACTTCTGAATGTCAGTGTGATTGTTGTACAGTCACAGTTGATTTATCCAACGCTGGCTTGTATGGAAACCTCAATTATCTAACACTCTGTTGTAATCTGTGGAACCTTTAGCCAGAGGCTACTATAAATCACTGAACTGCACTCAATTCTATTATATATAACTGATTTATCCAACACCTAGTTGGTTATTCAACACAAATATTATATCTATTCAGTCAATCATTATGTGAGTGTACCACACCATAGGTGCTAGGACTCCAACTAGGTATAAATACCTATAGCTAATGTGGCACTGATCACAAAAGCACACTGCACATTGAGGTAAATCCATATACAGTAAACACTTATGGATTTTGTTCCAAATTTATAATATTATATGTATACAAGTTACGTACCAAAATGAGCACTCTGCATTACTACAATTATACATTTTAAATTAATTCATCTCTATTAATACACGCAACTGACAGTATTCTAGCTGTTTGTTCCAATAGTGACAATCCCAGAGGCTTTTAACCCATGCAGTCAGTATTGGATCTGTTGTAAGCAGCTCCCTGATAACCCAGACATAACATTTCAAAAGCCGGTGGCTATAGCATCTTCAACCTCCCCACGTTTGCACTCCTTGCAAAGTCTTTCATCCCTTACCATTCCTTCCACCTCCCAATCTCAATCTGAAAAGGGTGCTGTTCCTCCTCCCAGCTTCATTGTAACAGTTATAATATTCAGTATACATGGGGAACAGATGCCGTCAGATAAACCAGATCACATGCACTTTAAATTTAAATAATATTATAAGTTTGAATATTAATGTTGCCACTCCCCCCCAAGCCCCTACTCTTTGTTTTCTTGCAGGTTGATACTAATGGCCATGTTGACTTCACTGAGACACCCCTCGGTGCGCGGATCTACCCTCATAATTTTCCATCCACTGGCCGAATGTCTGTGTCTCCATTTGGAATTGACCTGGACAATTCTGTAAATACCGATAATCAGGTATACTATGCAATTTATACGTCTGAAAACATCTCATTAATCAGTGATAGCATCTCGAAAGTTGTGGATGTCTCTAGTGATTTTGATGGTACATATCGTCCCAAATGGGCGATGGTGGTTACTTGGGAGGATCAGGCATATTTTTCAAACAAAAGTTTGGAGGTAAGTTTCATAGTTACTGTATTAGTTAATATTGCAACCTTCTATCAAGTGACAAGGTTGTATGAAGTGAATTTATTGATTTGAGTGTTATATATATATATATATATATATATATATATATATATATCAAGAGTAAGCATGCTACTGTGACAATTGCTGTACAGGTCAAAATTTGGTCTTTGGTCAACTTTCTCTCCTATATATAGCTTGTCACATGCAGTGTGGCTCTATAGTGTTCATAATTACTGTTTTGTCATATGTACACACATACACACACACACACACACATGCACACACATGCACACACACACACACACACACACACACACACACACACACACACACACACACACACACACACACACACACTCACACACACACACATGCTCACACACACACATGCTCACACACACACACATGCACACACATGCACACACACACACACACACACACACACACACTCACACACACACACACACACACACACACACATGCTCACACACACACATGCACACACACACACACACACACACACACACACACACACACACACACACACACACACACACACACACACACACACACACACTCACACATGCACACACATACATACACACTCACACACACACACACACACACACACACACTCACACACACTCACACACACTCACACACACGTGCACACACGCGCGCACACACACACACGCACGCGCACACACACACACACACGCATGCACTTGCACACACTTTCTTTTTTTTCACTTCATCATCATAAATAAACCAAAGGTGCATGGCTGGTACAAAAAAACGGTTGGTAAAATGGTGATGAAGGAGTCATGAGTAAAGAATACCCTGCCAACATGCTCGACGAAAACATGGCACAGTATGGGACTACTGAGGTAGGAAGTAGTGTGGTATTCACATTACTCAACAAGTAAGGTTATGATGTACTAAATTAAATGGACATAGTATTACCGTATTTGCTGGAGTATAGGTCGCACCCAAGTATAAGTCGCATAATAATACTGACCAACACATAAGTGCATGCAACATACTGTGTATAATGTATATAGCATTCATTGTATAAGTCTCACTCTACAAAATAC
>CAUJGJ010000006.1:636776-640776 GCA_963170055.1 Halisarca cf. caerulea
ACACACACACACACACACACACACACACACACACACACACACACACACACACACACACATTTGCACACACACACACACACACACACACACACACACACACACACACACACACACACACACACACACACACACATACACACACACACACACACACACACACACACACACACACACACAAATCCTGCATAAATTTTAAACCTCGTTGCTACGAAACTCAAATAGTTTCAAAATGGCTGACTCACACACACTATACATAAATATCAATTGAAACCGTAATGGTTGCTTTATGGTTTAAAAATGGCCAATCTTCTCGTCACTAGCTGGCAATCTCTGCTCTCTTTTTCAGGGGATAGAACCTTCCACTATATAACTAACACCACCCGCCGATTATATAACGTTGAAAAATTTGGGTAGTTTTAAACGATCACTTTCTTCTTCTAGGAGATGTGCGACAAAGGATTGACAAGAAAAATTCGATGTATTTTAGTCTTTCTTCAACTATGGGGTATGCCTATGGGATGCTCTCCAGTCTATTGATATATATCAATCTGCTAATTAACTCCATCGTGCACCTCATCAGAACTGTATGGAAAAGATTTGAGCAAAACTTTGACCCCTCCAACGTATTCTATGTTATCTACCATTGTGTCTATCTCTCAGTACCACTTGATCGCCAATTGACTATATAAAATTATTATATTCATTTCAAATTATCTAGCTGTTATTATCAGTGAAGCCCCTTTTTGTATACTGGTTGCCTCACAAGCTGAGTGTAGACCTTCAACCAAGAACTAATTTAGTCCCTGTCACACTTATTGCTTGCTTTGAGTTGACTTGATTGTAAAGTATTTTTAAATTAAATTGAATCTATATAGCCTGTGTTCATTTGTAAAACAAAAATGGCATCTTGTAGCCAAGTATGGGAAAATTTCCAACCTTCAGGGTCACCCTCTGAACAGCGCTGAGAAAATTGGTGAAGGTCCGCTGCGAATTCCTCACAAAGTTCGTTGCATTAGTGTGAAGATGAATCAGCTTACCTCCATTACAACAAAATAACTGGGATTATAGTTATGACCATTCAACTACGTAATTTTCTTGATGCTAGCTTATTTGATTGAGTCGTGCAATAATATTATTATTAATCCATCATTGTAGTCATAATTGTCTTTTATGTTAGGTTACATTGCAGGCAGCTCTCACCACGGATGGAGAAGTTAGTTTTGTTGTCTTCAACTATGATGCAAATGGAATTGAGGGAGTTCTCAGAAGGACTGCTATAGGATATACATCTGGTGACAAAGATAACTTTTACCACTTGCCCCCTTTCATCACACAACAAGTGGATTCTGCTGTCGGTAACACAGGAGTAGTTGGACAGTGGGTCTTTAGGATTGATGGAGGTTTGTACATTCATCCCCATAATCGTACTATCTTAATGTGTGCATAGCTAGTGATTTAGGTGTTTGGCCCCGCGGCTAGGGCGTTTTTCGAGTCATAATTTCCTGTCATAAACCATGGTAGTGGTTCATATATACGTATGTATATACTGAAAGAAACATGGCCACCCATACTAGGCCGGGTGGTATAATATTAATTCTGGCATTTTTGTAGTACTGGAATTGGCAGATTTAACTCTTAACTGTATGTACATTTTCTGCTGACATTATCAAAATTTATATACATTGTCTGTAGGTGAAACGCATGCTATTGCAGGGAAAGAAGCATTCATTTATTGTCACATCCCAGAAGAGTACCAAAGCGAGGTTACATTTCAGTGGAAGAAAAATGGCTCTCTTCTGAATGACACGCAGACCATAAGAAACACTTCAGAATCAACACTTGTACTGAGAAATGTTAGCTATTCTGACTATGGACAATACCACTGCTATGTAAATACTACGGAGTTTACCAGAAGCACTCTTATGACAGGTATGATTGCATCGGCACCTCGTCCAAGATAATAGTGCCTTGGCAAGTTGCTGAAGTGTTTCACCAGGCTGAGAATACACTCTGTCCTTCATTATACTGCATGCAGTAGGGTATTATCAAGTCATTTAATTCACTTCTAAAAAGGTTTTCACTTTTCATTATATTTGCAGGTTTATTTTACATGCTTGTGAAACATGCTCAATCCCTACAGTGTCACCATATGGATCAGTAATGGTCACTCCTAATATTTTGTTTATCAACTATGGGGATAATGTGACCCTGCATTGCAGAGGAAATGGGGGGCCTAATAACAGCTACCAATGGTCACGTCAGGGAATTCCCCTACCTGGAGAAGCTGGAGATACTTTTATTGTTAGTGACTCTCTAGTCAACCCAGAACATTTAGGTATGTTCACATGTACAGTGTCCAATGCTGCAGGAAGCCAGCAAGCTAGTGCTGAAATTCATGGTGAGAATGTATGTGTGCATTCTGTTTGCCTTGCTGTACGTAGAACATTGCTATTTACGTTTGAGCAGTATAACATTTACTAGCATGTAGACTGAGCATTTGTCCAGCATTCAAATGTAGTTACTGTAATTGCAATATTAACAAATTGTGTTAGTGCAACACATCCATTGTGGTCGTGCAGTATATGGAGACAACCACGTGTCAATAGCAGCCATGCCTATATTTCATACCAATATAGTCGGAAATGCTTGCAAGAGTTTTACAAAGTGACTTACAGTGAATAGAAAAGTTTACTAATTTTATTTTCTGTTTTGGGGTTGAAATTTACTTATAGTTCATAACACTATTTAAGTATTATGCTAATAATATTTGACAAAACAGCAAGTAACACAATTCAATTTGTCACAGACATGCAAATAGTGTAGACAGGTCTATAGAATGCATGGTATTCACTGAATCGAAGATGTATGTAAATCTCTAACTTAAGGGCAACCTTACATAAAGTATATGTAACACTTGAGCAGTAACTTGATAGTGTAGTTTGTTAATTAGCGCTTTAGGTTAAACAAAAGACTGTTGTGTTGGTCGTATCTAGGACCCACGTGTTAAGTCCTCGTGTTCAATTGTTGCACTTGTGTGAGTCAGTAGATAGAGTCTGTAGTTGCCGACTGCACTCAGCTGTTGTGATAGTAATTATTGTTTAAGGTCAAGTGTTCGGACCGCATGTACGGTGTTGATCCACAGTGCTAGAGCAAAACGCTACATATATATACATGTGGTGTATGTACACTATTCATCTGGATTGAATTATAATTGCATAAATGTACTCGATCTAATTGGTAGTGTTTATGTAAGGGTTCACAGCATTACTCATTATCCTGTCTGCAGGGTTTAAATTGAAGGGGCCGGGTGGAGGATCCTGTAAAGAGTATCTGAAAAGCATTGATACCACAACAGCTGAAGTTTGCATGCCTACATTTGTCACCGACTTCCCTTCAGAATCTCTTAAACTGTGAGTATTTCATGCATGTATTAATTAAGGTGCAGCAAGAGAATCGCATAATATGCATTTCTTACAGTACTGGCATACATGCGTATATTATGTAGAAAGTGACCACTCCCCAAATCTACCCCTGTCCAATATGCAGTATACCGTAGATGCGGATTTTTCTGCGGGCTTAAAATTTTACTAATATTGCATACTGAAGAACATTTGCGATGTAATTTTTGCAGTTGATACTGTACACATACAATACCTACACAGACAATGGCAGCAAATGACTCCAAAATTTTTGCGATCACAGCCTTAGCCTGCTAATTAGCAAAAATATCATCTTAGCCAAAAAATCAGCATCTACAGTAATACCCCAGTCAGTATATCCAGTAACAATGATTTTTGAGAGCTGTATTGTTTTGACACCTGTTAGGTACAATGTAGATGTTGGCTGAAATATCCGGCTGGAATGATTATTGTGCTTTTTTTACAAAAATGGGACATTTTGAACAGGAGATGAGGGACAACAGTCCATTAATTTTTTTAATTATACAATATATACATATATATGTTGTAGAGTATGTCTGTCTATTACTTCCATGTGACAT
>CAUJGJ010000006.1:640976-645976 GCA_963170055.1 Halisarca cf. caerulea
CCCCTCATTGCTCATATTAAGCTCGGCCTCTGCGCCTCGGTAAATATTATACTTGCCCGTGTCTGATCTTTCAGGGATAGCTAGCCTCCCTTTCACGTGCATACTACAGTAATATGTCATAGTTATGTGACTATAATTTTGTATATACAATATATCTTGAATTTTCGTGAGGTGAAACTTTCATAGATTCCTACATTTGCGGACAGCCATGTTTTGTCATTGCACAAGCCCATTTTAAAAATTTGCTCGTGTAAAGTTTTGTATGTGGCTTTCAATTTGTGAAAACCATGAATAGAAAACCACAGAAAATTAAACACATGTAGTAGTTATAAATAGTGTTTATATTATATTACAGTAATTTTTCTGCAATAATATTTATAATTGATATTATTTTATTCCTCTCAGAAAGCATACTTTGTACCTCTACTTGGCTGACTCACCTGTTGACAGCAGCCAACTTCAAATTCAGGCAAAATTCCTTCAAGAATTGGTTGACAGAGCCGCGTATAATGCCAATCCAGGCATTGTGGACATTTACAATGACAGTCATCATGTTCCATTTTCAAATACTCTCGTAAATTTGAAGCCAAATTCAAACTATATTGCATTTGTGAAAGTTGATGGCTTATGGGAAGTGAGTACATGAATATCAATAACATGTGTACAGATTACCATCATGAGTCTATATACATTATAATGGTGTGTGTTTGTGTGTTTGTGTGTTTGTGTATGTGTTTGTGTGTTTGTGTGTGTGTGTGTGTGTGTGTGTGTGTATGTGTGTGTGTGTGTGTGTGTGTGTGTGTGCGTGCGTGCGCGTTTGCATGCGCATGCGTGTGTGTGTGTGTGCATATGTGTGTATTGGTTACTGAGTTGCAATGATTTAGTATAATTATAGCAGAAATTATTAGAAGTTGACTTCATTCTGTGATGTCACCAACATGAACGCATATATAATCAGTATGTATGTATATTATTACAGTACAGTATATTGCATATGCATTATACAGTATATTATTTATATATATATATATATATATATATATATATATATATATATATATATATATATATATATATATATATATATATATATAATATAATTGTCTCTCTCTTTGAATAGGGCAGCAAAGTGTTATCAAGCTATATCAGTGACCCCATAGTGTTTGTCACATCTGGTGACCCTACTCCAAAAGAGCACACAGAGCCTGCCATAGCTGCCATGGGAGCAGTGATTGCGCTGTTTTTTGGCATAATTTTGGTTCTCCTTTTTGTAATATGCTTCCTTTGCATTAAACGCAGGTTAGTTTTCTCTGTATAACAGCTGTGTATGTACACAGGGTCCTGTCCAGTGGGGGGGAGGTTCCACCTCAAAATCTCCAGCTTCAACCCCAAAAATGTCCAAGTGCAATGCAAATTACTATAGAAAAGGCCCTGCTTGAATGTCAAAATCATCCTTGAATGGCCTATATAAATTACCTGAGATATCTTTATTTGACCTAAAAACTCAAATTTTCCCTGAGCTAGGAAGCATACCCCAGACCCCCTAGCTACATACACCTACAAATACCACATACATCACTGCACTGTGTGTGTTTTATAGTCATCTGGAATGTATAATATTATGTATGTGTATATCTGCCCCTTCCCTTTCTATAGTTTAACGTTTGTTATTTGCATGGCTCCATGTATGATCATTATCCTCAGGCTGGCAGAAACCCTACTACAATACATACATTAAAGCCACGATCATGTCTCACATGGCATGGCAGGCATGCACTGTAATACTGAAGCTTCCCTCCAAACTTTTCATCCTGGATAGAACCCTGTATGTGTCATGTGTAGGTTACATCTTCCCGCTGCTTCTAGCCACTATATCATGCAAGTTGACTCATGTATGCAACCCTTACGTGTTGTTGAAATCAAATGTGTATATATATGGAATATATTCCTCCCATTGGTCCATATTGTATGGCAATGCATGTACATGTGGTTGTATGCGTGCACTCTGTTCAGATCCTATACTGATACCTTGCCGTACTTATCTTACTGAAACTTTACATGTGTATATTTTGAATACTATTTATATGCATAATTCCTGTAGCTTACTTTAGACATCCCACAGTTGTGATTACATAGTCTTATAGTTCCTTATACATAAAGTAAATATTAAAAACATACTTACAGATTCAGCTGACTGTCTCCTGTAGTCATAGCATCAACAGATTATGTTTGTAGAAAATGCAAATGATCAAACAACATGCATTATACATTGGCCAATTTATATATATTGCTATTATACTACATCATCTAGAATGGCAATTCTTGTGTTTGTACCACAGATCTGAGATGACACCTAATTCAAAGGAAGATTTAGATAAAAACAACTCCATACCGATGGACAGCAATCCTGCATACGAAGCAGCAACATTTCATGGTACATTCAAACAGGTCCAGGATCAACGCTATGACCACCAGACGTCTCCTGCACATGAAAATCACTACGACAACATTTAGAAGCAGTTTGTTGAGCTTTAAGGCTCATGCTCAGTGTTTTGCATGATTGTGTATATTTCAGACTATCAGGCAACACACACACAGTGAACATGCATGCATTGTTTGCATGAGTTAACAATAAAATTGTTTTTTATACTGTATAATATGCTTTAACTATATAGTTTGTACATACCATGTACAAACTATATAATTACATGTTGGCGATCATTAAATTTGGCAATTTGCGCAAACGTTACTACTAGATCAGGCTAGCTGTAATATTTATATTGGTGCATGGACTTTGAAATTATAAACTTGGTGGTTATAAGTTATAATTTGGTGATATATAGAAATTTGGTCATTTGATCCTATAGTATATATACTGCCATATGTGCATGCCAACTGTCAATATCTCCAGATATATATAATATTATGGTTTACAGTCATTCAAAGTTGATGATTGCTTATATATTGTGGAATATATGCTTGGGTTTTTTGTACACAGGAATGTACTTCAGGAATTTTGGGGGACACGTATATACATTAATACTAAGGCAACGATAAACACAGTCGTAAAACTATATAATGTTTGCAGATGTACCTTGCGGCAATTACATTTCTTCAGGTTTACAGAACGAAAAAGGACAGGTATTCTTTATAATTGGTAAAATGTTGCAAACAAAGAACTAATGAATCATAATTACTTATATCCATACTCATGCATGATATATATAGAACGAACACACACACACAGGTACACGCACACACACACACACACACACACACACACACACACACACACACACACACACACGCACATGTGCACACGCACACGCACACACACACACACACACACACACACACACACCGTATAACAAATACAAGTGTTGTTCTCAACAATAGTTATTGTATCAGAGTGAAAATGGCAAGTTGTATGTTCTGCTATGGCTGTACACCCATCACCTCATATTATTATGGCAATGTATTACTACATAAAATGCATAAAAAGGCATAATAAAAGAAAGCAAAACAATTTAATAAAGTTACATGAAGCCATATTAATGGGATGGTACCTAAATGTTGTAACAAATCATGTTATGACAAATGATCGTGTAAGAGGAACATTTGGCAATGTTCACCATTCATGCTTATTGCGCATCCCAATCAGCCGGCTTCCATACCTTAACCCCACCAAAGGAACCAGCTGACAGCAAACATGGATGCCTGGGGTGGAAGCTGACTGAGTACACAATGCACCTCCTGTTACCAGCATCATGGTTCAGAGTGAGATTGAGTGACCCCTGAGTGACATAAATGTGAAAGACAACCTTGATATAAATTAAGCTTCACAAACATGTATAATAATACATACGCACGTCAATTTCTATGTACGTGGATGGTGTGTGTGTGTGTGTGCATAAACTACTCGCTATAGTAGACCACACACACACACTACACATAGACCGTATTATACATTGGCTACATGTACTGCAAGGAGAGGAGTGCTGGAATTGGCAGTGTCAGGCATGCAAACCATAACTCCCACGTACCAGGTCTGGCACCCAAGAGTAAACAAAGGAGGGGCTACCCTACACCAGATAACCTGCAGTTGGTATCCAGCTAGTCAAGTCCACCCAGCCTCACTGCCAAACAGAACCAATTTCCGCATGAATTATGTACGTACTCAACTCACACTACATGGGGATGTGTGTGTGTGTGTGTGTGTGTGTGTGTGTGTGTGTGTGTGTGTGTGTGTGTGTGTGTGTGTGTGTGTGTGTGTGTGTGTGTGTGTGTGTTTGTGCCTGTGTGAGTGTGTGTGTCACACACAAATGCATGCTAAAATAGACTTACAAACCTCCACAAGATCCCAAAAACAAATTCTTCCATCTTCTGATCCGCTGACAACATGGCCGTCTGTGTGAGACAGCACGCTGTCCAACTTGTAATCACTGTTCACATGACCTTTGTACCTGCAGAGTATACTGGTGAGTGACTACTGCTGTACCATTTGCACTAATACATAGTAGCAATACGCAGCGAGTATGTATGTAGTGTTCACACAGTTCTGTCAAAGGGAATCACACTATATAAAAGCATGCATGCGCACACACACTCTACACAGTTCTGCAAAGGTGGGTTGCACTCGAAGCATGTATGCACACTCTAGCCAGTGTGGCTGGGTGTTGTATTGATGCTAAAACCATCCTTGTAAAAATAGGACAATACAATGGCAAAATGCTCTCAAAACTATTGAGCAACTCACTCATTCAGTACTTCTCCTGAAGACTTGTCCAGTAGTCTTAATTTGTTGTCCAAGCTGGACACCAGAATGCATTGCTCATCTCTAGAAAAACATACACTCGTAACTGGATCTGCAGAGTGCAATGACTGGTACCTGAAGTACTAGCTTTGTACAGTCACTGAGTGTACACTTACAATCAATGGTGTCGCAAGTCAGTTTTCCAAAGCGAACATCGTATCTTCTCACTTTCCCATCAACTGACCTG
>CAUJGJ010000006.1:650976-663815 GCA_963170055.1 Halisarca cf. caerulea
CATCTAGCCCCACGTATATATGCCTAGACTAATGCCCGTCTATATACTCCTATGTGTGCCTATCCCTATATGACTATCCAGCCCTGTGCACTGAGCAGTTAATCTTACCTTCTAGAATTTTTTTGACAATTGACATTTTCCATCCCTTCATCTTCTTTTCTATTTCAAATGGTTTTATAAAGTTTAACTATACTGTTACAGTACTACTATTAGAGGGATAGATAGTACAGACAACAATTGGTCTAGATATATACTTGCATGAGGTAGTCTTGTGTAACCAGACAGCCATCTTTGATTCCTTTTCCATAGACTATGACATCACCGCAGTTGGCATAGTCTTTGAGAAAGAACAGCTCAGGTTGTACCTGAATATACTTGGGTCTAGCTATAGAAAGGCATAGAGTCCGATAAATAGGATGTGGATGGATTGTATGGGGACCAGTGAAAATCCTTGTGTACATTCCCCAGGCATAGTTCAGTGAAATGGTCATAAACTCCATGGGAGGCCAGAATAGAGGAAGGGGGACGGAAGGGAGAGCATGTATTTCTATAATTATATGCAGTGTCTGTGCACATGTGCATCCATATATATATATATATATATATATATATATATATATATATATATATATATATATATATATATATATATATATATATATATATATATATATATATATATAATTGTGCTTGCACTAGTACTGCTGCTAAACATGTTGTGGGCATGCATGCTACACATAAATGAAGTTGTGAACACACAACCCCATTATAAATTGCGCATTTGTGTCAGTGTATGCACACCAGCTGCTTCTGTCTTATTTGTAGGATATTAATAATGTATCTAGTGTTTAATTTTGCAGTACATGCCTGTTTTTCCGCATGTGTCACCGTCATAATTATAACAATATTTCTATAATAATAATAATTATAATTTTTACCTATGACATTGTAACCTCTCTTGCAATCTGGCCACCTTGGGACCAAAAGATGGCCAGGATAGAGAGGCGGCTGGAATAGACAGGTTTATTCCAAAACGTGGATAACCCTTGGGACTAGACAGGATGGCCGGTTTAGACGGTGTCTGTTTACAAAGGTTCGAATTAGAACTGTATTATGTTTTAGAGTTATACTAAATAGAGGATCTCTGACACAGGAATACCCCAGAATTGATGGTGGTGTTGTCTGTGGCCAACATTGTGGCTGACCACATCCTGGTGGCACCAAGCTTTACAACAAAGAGGTAGACACATGTGGACTCCCAGAAGGTGAGAAAACCATACATCGTCTAATAGATGCAGCATTTGTATATATACACAACTACTGGTCAAGACTATGGTTAGAGTGAATATACACATGTTGTGGTTTATATTTTATGAATGCATACATATAAGCTAGCTACGCAGGCAAGGTTATACTCAGCCATATATATATATATATTAGGCACGGTCATATACCTTGTATAGACTGCCATATGCATGGCCTGTGGTTAACTGTTGCCATCGAAAATGACTTACACGGGCTATATAGTCCATCCTGGACTCTAGCGACTATCAGTTAGAAAGGAACGCGTGTGCACATGAGGACTATTTGCTGTTTTAGTTGTTGAAAAAGTAAAGATTAGTGCATTAAAGCAAATTTATATGACACATAATTAGATTCATAGTCATGGACATGGAGGAACCTTGAAGGTGGCTATAAATACAGCTTGAATTTAACTATTTTGTATTTTTCTAAAGGTAAAAGAGTCCTTGCAAAGCAGTTCCAAGAACAGGACTAAGTAGCACCCTTGGAAAATAATGCTGCATATCTTCGTTGGTAAGATAACTGCTCCACATAAATGCACTAGGTCTGATATAATTATACCATAATTATAGTACAGTCAAAACTGTTTACAGGAACACCATTTGTTCCCCCTGTTTTGTGCTGTTATAACCAGGTTGCTGTTGTAACAAGTACATACGTACATTTATTGTACAGAAACCAGTGAAACATTTCCCAAGATGTGTGTTGTTGTAGAGAGAGTGATGTATTCAGTGACTTTGTAAAGAGGTTTGACTGTATACACGATCATGTAATTTAAAAATGGGATGCATGTGTGTATTGATGGAATTTAGAGGTTATGCTTCTCTCATAGCGTTCATTGAATTTTACATGTTACTAGACTGAGTTGTTTTCTACTTGTCTTGACTCGCTAGGACTTGCCATATTGGTGAGTACATGCAGTGCAGCAAGAGAAGATGATCCAACAGGTCAGTATTACAGAAAAACCTCCCCTAAAGCCTGCATGTATACATGGCCTTTACGGTCACACACGTGTGCACACACACACACACACACACATACACACACACACACACACACACACACACATGCACACACACACACACACACACACACACACACACACACACACACACACACACATACACACACACACACACACACACACGCATGCACACACACACACACACACACACACACACACACACACACACACACACACACACACACACACACACACACACACACACACAAGTGCACAATTCATGCAAGCATGCACACAAACATGAACATACACACACACATACACATAATTGTAGTGGACACTTTCATACATTACAGTATGGTAAGTATAGGATGAAGCGAAAACAACATGCATGCTAGCTCACATACATCTACATTTTGGCCAATGTAATCACACTAAAAAGTGACTTCCAATATTAATATACTGTGGAGCTTCAAAAACCATTAATTTTGTTCATAAATATATAACTTGTAATTACTTGAAATTGGTCTTGAGTAGGAAAAGACATGTCCTTGGTCATTGCAAATGTACAACAGGACAGTGTTGGGGTTGTTACTTCTGAGAAGTAATCTCATTACATATTACATATTACTATGAAAACTTGTAATGCATTACAGTTACATATTACTCAAAAATGAATGAAACTAGTAATAATAATAACAGATTACATTTCTCTCCTGCAAACTACCTCCAAGTTGCATCCCAGTGAAAATTTTAACCCTCCTAAAGGTGATTACAAACATAGCTTGTAATCATTGAATGCTAAAATCAAACTTGACCATTCACGAAACAAATAATGTAGTAGATTTCACAACCAAAGCAATATCTGCTGGTATACCGCATATGTAGTGCAGCCCAGAGCACTAATATTGTGACCATCTCACTAACAATTATGACAGAAACTCTGCTTTTACTTATAGCCTTTATTATAGCCACAAAGTTTTAGTATATTGTAATGCATTACTTTCACTACAGAGCTAATTGTTATATATTACTAGTTGCAAGATATAGGTATTTAGTTATAATACTTAATTCCTGCAATAGTAATAATATTACGTAATATATTACTTTGGTATAATAGTTACCCCTAACACAGAGGACATTAATTTAGCAGGCTCTACACACTGGGAATGAGGACGCATTCCTATTATTATGCATGATTAAGTTAATTTTATTATGATTATTAGATTAACTTTTGATATATGTTTCTTGTGGGCCCTCTATTAGGAATTTATATTGATTTACTTATACAATAATATAAAAAATTGACTCCCTGCATGTATGTATGAAATCCCTAACTACAATAACTGTTATTATAGTATACTGTACATTAATAGCACTCTGATATTCATTTGTGTTAATAATTATTAATCTGCAACTCTAATATTAATGGAGGGGATGAAATGAAGAATTTACATTATATTGTTCCATCTCATTCAGATTCATGCCCACCTTTGCCACTCGATGTCCACTTTGTTGTTGACACATCTAAAAGTATCAAGCCCGATCAGTTTGAAAAACTGAAAACTGCTCTTGCAGATTTGAGTGATGCTTTTGATATTGGCCCGGGTACAAGGCAGACACGCATAGCTATGGTTGGGTTTGGAAAGGTTGCAGAACGGTACTTTGATTTTGATGACCACATGGATAGAGCCAGTCTCAGAAATGCATTTGCTAATATGGAGAGAGTGGAAGACTTTAGGGGGACTGAAACTGGTAAAGGAATTGACTTGATGATGGAAACGTTTGCAGGAGATTTTGGAAATCGGCCAGATGCTAAGGATATCTCCATAGTATTTACTGATGGAAAGTCCACAAATCCAAAAGGCCTAAAAAACAGTTTGGAAAATTTTGCAAACACAGACATCACCCAGTTTGCTGTTGGGATAGGCACCGGTATTGATCACGCAGAACTGACAGACATAGCTGAAGGGGATACTGATCATGTCATTGAAGTCACTGACTTTGATTCTCTAGTTGATTTGGCTTCAGAGATTGCTAGTGATGTCGCATGTGGTGAGTTGTACAGTGCTTGGCTCCATATCATACAATGTGGTCTACAATGCTTAATACATAAACATACCTATATGATATGTTGATGAACAGAGGCATGCACACGTGCTACTACTGTATGTAATGCACACCTCTCCCTTGCTTCACAGTCTGTGTACCCATTTGTAAGCGTGGTATGTGTAACCACGACACAGCTGAATGTGAATGCCCGCCAAACTGGACTGGGAATGACTGTGACACCCCAGGTAAGATTGATAGTAACTTTCAGAGTATATATAATTTAGGACATGAACGGTTATGAGGTGATCACAGAAGTATATCTATAGCTGGTTTCTCTTTCAGTTTGCGAACCTGAATGTGTCCATGGGACTTGTGATCGTGATACATTTAAATGCAAATGTGAAGACAAGTGGGAAGGACCTGACTGCAACACACCCAGTGAGTAGGAATGCATGCTATATGCATAGCCAACAGGTGTGGTTACATTATTATAGCAAATGATATTATATATATATATATGATATTAATAGTGTGAAATAAGACATATAAAATTATTTTCCTAATAGACTAAGTCAAATGGTAGTTATTTGTGGTATTGATACCCATGCACTCTGACATTGCCAACTCAATACTTAATTTTCTGATATCATATGGAATTCAATGCAGTTGAATGGAGTTAATGTCCACGTCTGTAACGGCCAGGCTTGCTTGGCCGGAAATTGTCATTAATTGGCTAGTGTTACAGCACATGCGCAGTTATTACCAAAAAGCGCGGCGGCAACTGTCAAGTGCAGAGATTCGAAGCTCGATCCTTACGGCTTGTGTTTGTGTGTGCCTTTCCGCTTCCCATATATATACTTAGCAAAGCTACTTTTTAGACTTGCATCTGGTATCCACTTCTCAGAGTATATAACTGTTGATGGCCCAATCGCTGCCAATATCCAGTTTTTTTTTCTTTATTTGTTTGTTTGTTTGTTTGTTTCTTCTTGTTACGTACATGTTTGTGTTATTGTGGTGTCTCTCCGCCTTTCAGGCGTGATAAGGGGTGGGGTGGGTCGTAGTCCCCCAGGTGCAAAATAAGTGGTAATGCTTTAACTACTCCGGTAGTATAAATTATACGCATGCATGCAGTGCAGGCACATTTCGGCAGGCAGAGGCACGTGGCACCTGGGGGGTGGGCCCACACCCCCCTTATTCCAAGAAGGGGTTCTTTGTACGATCACCCTCCTAAGCCAGGTAAGGTAATGCATGGTTGGTATGTAGGGGGACTGTGTAATAAGAGGTTCCTACTAGTTACTACTAGATGAGTGGAAGAGGTTAGGACATTAATGATAAGCTCTCACAGCTTGCATTGGGTTGGTACCACTATAGAACTGTCATTATGCATTTGCATATTCCGTATACAATTAGTTCCAAGAGTTAATTCAATTATCCCTCTGTATCAGTCTGTGAGCCTGCCTGTGTCCATGGAACATGTGGTGCTGATCACACATGTCAATGTGAAGACAAGTGGGAAGGACCCGACTGCAATACACCTAGTGAGTATTTTTATGTATATGTAGGATGAGAAGAATGTGTTGAAAAACCTTGAAATTCGCAAGCATAGCAAGTGCACGTAGTTGATCAAATGATTATCATACATGCAAGCTGCCTTCATGTATATTCTAAATTATATCACTGTACTAACATACGTATTTAGTTGTGCGAGTATAATATATGGAATCACAGGTCTTCTGTAACAGTTACTGAACTTGTTCCCCTTATCTATATCAGTCTGTGAACCAGCCTGTGTCCATGGAACATGTGGTGAAGATCACACATGTCAATGTGAAGACAAGTGGGAGGGACCAGACTGCAATACACCCAGTGAGTATTTTTTAAGTATAATAGGATGAGAAGAATGTGTTGAAAAACCTTGAAATTCGCAAGTATATATAGCAAGTGCACGTAGTTGATCAAATGATTATCATACATGCAAGCTGCCTGCATGTATATTCTAAATTATATCACTGTACTAACATATTTAGTTGTGCGAGTATAATATATGGAATCACAAGTCTTCTGTAACAGCTACTGAACTTGTTCCCCTTATCTATATCAGTCTGTGAACCTACCTGTGTCCATGGAACATGTGGTGAAGATCACACATGTCAATGTGAAGACAAGTGGGAAGGACCCGACTGCAATACACCTAGTGAGTATTTTTATGTATATGCAGGATGAGAAGAATGTGTTGAAAAATCTTGAAATTCGCAAGTATAGCAAGTGCACGTAGTTGATCAAATGATTATCATACATGCAAGCTGCCTTCATGTATATTCTAAATTATATCACTGTACTAACATATTTAGTTATGCGAGTATAATATATGGAATCACACTTAAGTCTTCTGTAACAGTTACTGAACTTGTTCCCCTTATCTATATCAGTCTGTGAACCAGCCTGTGTCCATGGAACATGTGGTGAAGATCACACATGTCAATGTGAAGACAAGTGGGAAGGACCCGACTGCAATACACCCAGTGAGTATTATTGTATAGGCAGAAAGTCGGGGAAAAATATACTGAAAACTTAAGCCTTGATCTCCACAAGACTTAGTATAGCAAGTGCATGATTGATCAAACGATTATCATGCCAGTGCCTGCATTTATATTGCACTGACCATTTTTGGTGTGTGAGTATGGAATCATAAATCATAAATAAACTTGTTCCCCGACCCTTATTATATCAGTCTGCGAGCCTGCCTGTGTCCATGGAACATGTGGTTCTGATCACAAATGTCAATGTGAAGACAGGTGGGAGGGACCCGACTGCAATACACCTAGTGAGTATGTTTATGTTATGTAGGATGAGAAGAACGTGTTAAACAACCTTAAACTCCGCAAGTATAGCAAGTGCACGTAGTTGATCAAATGATCATCATGCATGCAAGCTGCCTGCATGTATATTATATATCCCTCTATTGACACATTTTGTTGTGCGAGTATGTATATGGAATCATAAATCTGCTGTTCAGTACTTGTCCTCCCTTATATAACAGTCTGTGAACCAGCCTGTGTTCACGGAACATGTGGTGCTGATCACACATGTCAATGTGAAGACAAGTGGGAGGGACCCGACTGCAATACACCCAGTGAGTATACGGCAAAGATGGGCACATATAGTCATTATGGTGTTACTGCAGCTATCATTCTCCCTCCATGTATTTATCAGTCTGCGAGCCTTCCTGTGTCCATGGAACATGTGGTGCTGATCACACATGTCAATGTGAAGACAAGTGGGGAGGAGTTGACTGCAATACACCCAGTGAGTATCATTACACTTAAATTCCTATATAGCACTGTTACTGTATGAACTTACCCTGAGTCTAAGGTCATATATTCACATCATTAATTAATGACACTGTTTGTAAAAACAAGTAGGTAGACAATTTTTGTGCATGTATTTTATTAATACACATCTGGTGACTTTGCTAACCTTGGCAATACGTACACGTTATAACAGTTACAATGATTGTTCATTTATAATACAGAACATATACATTGTCATTTGACACTGCAGTATGTGAGCCAGAATGTGTACATGGCACCTGTGACCCTGACACCCACAAGTGTGTTTGTGAAGACGGATACACAGGAGAGGACTGTAGCATAGCACCTCCACCTCCACCTCCACCCAGTAAGCGAGGCAACCATGTTTGCCGTTTTTATATAATAGAGTAATATGCCATATATATGTTTGTGAATACTCCGCGGCATTACAATGTCATGTCAATCTAACTGTGCAATGAGCAAACATGGCCAATGTATAATACAATATTATGTAGCTCTTAAGTTAATATTATAATATACGTTTATAACTATATACTGCGGAGCCTCTAAATGAAGAGCACGTTTAGGACAACATAAACTATGAACCTGCTAACTTGTTCTTTAAGTTTTCTCTTTGGGGTTTCATGTATTGGAGGAATTATATACACTTGGAATGTACTAGTCATGTCCTCTGTAAAGAGGTTTATTAGATTGTGTCCGTATTTGGAAGAGCCCACTATTGGGGGTTCCCCTGCCTGTAAATTATAATACTGCACCTCTCACTGCATGTCATCTATGTTGTCAATTTATAGCTTGTGAACCAGAATGTGTCCACGGTACCTGCAATCTTGACACATTGAAATGTGAATGCGATGAAGGATTCACAGGAGAGGACTGTAACGAGGAAATTCCACCACCACCTCCTCCACCCAGTGAGTGAGGCAATGTTTGCTATCACTAAGTATATTCCATTGCAAAATTGAGTACAAATTAATTAATTTTCCAATAGCAGCACAATTTCATATCATTCTAGCTGTGCAATCATCTAATATAGCTAACGTTAATCTCCAATATTAATATATATATATATATATATATATATATGATATTATTTTATATTATTATTTCAAGCAAAACATAGAACAAAACAAAACAGAAGGAAACAATAAACAGCTAACTGCAATCTAAACTACAGACAAACCAACACTCGAAATAAAACAACAAATAGAAGAGAAACAGAGAAATCAATCAAAAGAACAAATATATATATAGTATAGTCAAACTCTGTTAGTAAGTACCTGCAGGGTTAGTGAGTACTCCTAGATAGTAAGTACTCATTTCTCTGCATGTCAATAACTCATGCAATGTATACCATTGAAAGCACCATCATGGGTATTACTGATAGTGAGTAATATTTTGCCTACCCTTGAGGGTACTCACTATATCCAAGTTCTATTGTATATAATAAAATGTAATTATATATGCCTATAATCCTATGACTTGTATATTATAATGGTGCACCTCTCACTGCATGTCATCTATGTTGTCAATTTCTATAGCTTGTGAACCAGAATGTGTCCACGGTACCTGCAATCTTGACACATTGGAATGTGAATGCGATGAAGGATTCACAGGAGAGGACTGTAGCGAGGAAATTCCACCACCACCTCCTCCACCCAGTGAGTGAGGCAATGTTTGCTATTACCAATCGCAGTACAATTCCATGTCAATCTAGCTGTGCAATGAGTGAATATACCTAAAGTTAATCTCCAATATTATTACATAATTATTATAATAGTAGATTCAAACTCTGTTACATGGGTTAATGAGAACTCCTGACCGGATAGTATACTCATTTCTCCATCATTAACTCATGCAAAATAATATACTTGGTCCATTGAAAGCACCTTGGGTACTTCTGATAGTGAGTACCTATTTTGCCTTCCCTTGAGGGTACTCACTACATTCAGGTTAGATCTATAATATAATAATATTATTATGTCTATACTCCTATGTAAATTATAATGCTGCAACTTTTACATTCATTGCATGTCATCTATGTTGTTAATTTATAGCTTGTGAACCAGAGTGTGTCCACGGTACTTGCAATCTTGACACATTGGAATGTGAATGCGATGAAGGATTCACAGGAGAGGACTGTAGTGAGAAAATTCCACCACCACCTCCACCCAGTGAGTGTCTGATAATAGTCATGAACTTTCACTGATACAAAAATACAGCAATGCAATATTTTTTGTACTTTTGAAAAAATAGAATCTGAACTAGTCCGATCCACTTGCATGAATGATATTCATAATCTGATCATGTATCATATTTCATAATAAGGTTGCACGTCCTTCTGAATAAATAAATATGTATGCTGTTTTTTAACTTAGCCTGCGACCCAGAGTGTGTCCATGGAACCTGTGACCCTGACACCTTGAAATGCATATGCAATAAGGGATACAGTGGAGAGGACTGCAGTGAATTGCCTACAGCCCCACCTCCAACTGGTAAGTGAGTGGGCAAATGCAGAGTGCTTTTGAATTGTATTATGCCACACTCAATAAAAATATAATTTTATACATAGTCCATAATTACTAACAGTATTGCTTACTAAAATTAATATAGTAAATACTGGCATTGAATATCCTATATATTCTCATCACAGAGTCCTGTCCACAACAAGCTATTGATGTTGTGTTTGTGCTAGACACTTCAGACAGTCTCAAAGACAATGATCTTAACCTCCTCAAGGAAGCAGTTGCAAACATTGCTAAAGGTTTTAACGTTGGGCCAGCTGAAAGTCAAGTAAGGGTAGCAGCAGTGGGCTTTGGATACAGGGCAGAAAAGTACTTTGACTTCAATAAATATACTGACAAGAATGACCTCATCAAAGGCATTGGGAAGCTAAAGCGTGTCAAAAAGTACAAGGGGACAAGAACTGATCTTGCACTTCAAGAAATGGTCAAGCTTTTCAAAAAGACATCGTCAGGAACAAGAAAGAATGCTAAACACATTGCAATTATTGTGACGGATGGAAGGGCAACCAATGAGAAGAAACTGCAGCAATCAATCAAGAAAATGCCAGAGCACATTCAACGTTATGCTGTTGGGGTTGGAGGACGTGTTGACAGGGATGAACTTGAGCTGATATCTAACAATGTACCCAGAGATGTATTCTATGCTGAAAATTTCGAAGAATTGGATACTTTGACTGACTACATTACCGAAAAAGTAGAATGTGGTAAGTATATACAATTTTATGTGACTGTGTATTTGTGTCACTGTGTATGTGTGTGTGTGTGTGTGTGCATGTGTGTATGTGTGTGTGTGTGTGTGTGTGTGTGTGTGTGTGTGTGTGTGTGTGTGTGTGTGTGTGTGTACGTGTGTGTGTGTGTGTGTGTGTGTGTGTGTGTGTGTGTGTGTGTGTGTGTGTGTGTGTGTGTGTGTGTGTATGAGTGTATGTGCATATGTGCATGCGTGTTTGGACGTAGCTTGCATATATAAGGAATTGATGTGTATACATATGATATGTATGTGTATGGAGGTTTTGTGTGCACATGTATGTATGTAGAAAGGGTGAATACGGTATATGCATGTGCGCATATACAGTATGGATGGATGGATGTATTTCTGTATGTATGCATACATGAATGTATTTTTTGTAAGTTTATGTGTATGTGTATGTACACAGGTGAGTATATATTAGGGTACTATAAAGAACATATAAATGGTAAAAGCATAGACACTCTATACTACGTAGTATAGAGTGTCTATGGTAAAAGGATGTAGGATTGACACAGGACTGTGCAAATTAAACAGGCTTTATCAATAAGCATTCTCCAAATATACATGGAACAAAAATAATTTGGGAAACAGGCACAGGGCTAGTTGGGCAAAAGGCAAGATGGGCATGGGGCTAGACTAGTATAGGGCTATAATGTACATGGGGTTAATTAGAAGGGTATAGAGCTAGACAGAGTTCAGTTAGACTGAGCTAGTGCACACTGCAACTTTCTACATCCTGCATATTAAGTACATGATATGGGATGTGGGAATCTGCAAGTGTGCACTCAGGCAAACTAAATACTGTCTAGCCTTATATACCCATCTAGCCCATGTAAAAACTTTAGTTTTACATGGGCTAGATGTTTTAGGGTGAAAACAAATTCGCGCAAATATATGGCAGACATGTTTTTCTGTATCAATCCTACACTATAGAGCATTTAGTCTACCATATGCAGTTACTAAGATCACCCTAGCACTTGCCAATCTTTGCTGTACAAATAACCTGACATTCAAATTGGCACAGTTTTAAATTAGGGAAAAGCTGCATTCATTCACAACATTGTACGTTTGCTTACATAAACTTTAGTAAATGTTGTGCATGTGTGTACGCCCAATGAACCTTGTAACGTGTAAATGAGTCTTTGTCACTGTTCCTATGCAAGGTTGCATTGGGTGCAATGTCCAGAGAGTGTGTCTTCCTTGGTAACCAACTATGTAGCATTATATATAATACCAAAGCTCTCACATTGTAGCTATATAAGCTTTTATGTACTATACAACCAGTTATTTCTGTCCTGGATAGTACCCTGTACATCGTGCACTGGTTCTTTCAATGATTGTACTAGACTATGTGTTATATATATTCTGCATAGTTATAGGTACATCATACTCACAAAGTTCCCATCAATTGTTACTATAGAAGTAGGATTTGATATACATTTTAATTGTCAGCAAGACATTAACTAAGCGCTATAATACTGTGTACTTAATGGGCATCCCCTCATTCAGCCTGTAGTCCTGAATGTGTGAGAGGAACATGTGACATTGAAAACAACAAGTGCGTATGTCCAGACGGATATGGAGGAGAAGATTGTAGCATTTGTAAGTTTATTTGTATATATACCGAATGTTTGAAATTGAACTGCTCAATTGCATGAGGATATCTTGCATGTAGCTACACATGCATGTAAGGAATATAGTATGTTTGGTGTTACCATATTTGGTGTTACTGAGAATTCAAATCATCCCGCATGAACACTTGGGTCAGGGATGCCAATAAGACAAAAATTACTTTCATACAGTTCCAACAAGACAACGATTAATATAGGGTATTATTGATTCTTAGTAATTCAAAATAACTTTGTATAAATTACAGACTACAGATGCTTTATCACATGGATATGCTTCAAATTATAACC
>CAUJGJ010000006.1:664015-669015 GCA_963170055.1 Halisarca cf. caerulea
TGATGTACGCAAAGCGCAGTACTCGCGAGACAGTGCTACAGTGCTAAAAGTGATAGGCTATATATAGTTGGTTGACGTCGATGTCATACACATGAACATGTCATGTGGCAGAACATGGCAACCGAGATGGCTGACAAATTCGCAGCCCCCAAACAAAATAGTCAGAACCCTACCAAAGCAAAGACAAATTTCCACAAACAAAAAAAATCGTCCGAGATATGGCCTAGTTCAGTGCTTTAATGCATCAATTGCTTTTCTACAATAGAGTTATTCGGCATCAGGAGGCAGAAAGTGAGGTTTTTATTTCTCTAGACAGCCAAGTTTTAGTTAGACTTTCGAATGAATCTCTTGCTTAGCTTCAAAGAGCACAAATGTCCCTCTTTGCCAGCAGTAGCTACTGCAAATTTCGACAAGCACCCTCCAAGAAATTCGTGTCTAGAGTGACATGAAATGGGACTATAAGGAACACATTTTTACCCAAAAATTAATCAAATGCGTGGGTAGCTCACACCCACTCCACTAACACAACGGAAATAGAAAACTTGTTTCGCTAGTAATTAGCCTCCTTTTTAAATAAAAATATAATTATTTCCTTCTGAATCACCTATAATTACAAATTAGTACTTGTTAATTTTACATGGTAATTTGCAAGCTAGTACATGTGTCTCTATTATAATCCACTATAGTGTGCACGAAGCATTCAGATATTGTTCTGGTGATTGACTGTTCATTCAGTCTGAAGGCTAATGAATTCAATGAGATCCGGAATTATGCTTCGGAAATTGTTTCTCGCCTGGAGATAGACAGTGACAAGACACATGTTGGAGTGGTCAAGTTTGGCTATGATGTTGAATTTGAGCTCTACCTTAAAACTTCATATGACAAGAATGTTATCATGCAGAGATTATCAAACATGCAAAGACCCGAAAACTACAAAGCAACAAACACCTCTCATGCCTTGTACTATGCTTTGAAACTTTTCCAAGCTCAGGGAAGAGATCAAGGCCAATACGAGCGTAAAGTCATTCTCGTAACAGATGGACGTTCTACTGACACAGAGTACCTTTGGAGTACTGTCAACAAACTCGTCGATGGTGAAATTTCTCGCTACTGTGTTGGAGTGGGAGATGAAATACTGGGTGGAAAAAAGGTAGACAGAGCACAGAATGAACTGAAGGGGATAGCAGGAAATGATGCTCATGTAATTTTAGCACCCACATTCCCAGAACTGCATACTTTTGTGGATGATCTGATGGTCGCATTGGACAGATGCGGTAAGCTTGATGTTTATCATCTGTACTAAATACCATGAGAATTGACGTATGTGAGTATATAGTATAATAACTGATGCAATAATTATAAATGAATAATATTATATACAGTAACAGGTAGTGGAAACTGATTGATTGCATGTATGCTGAAAATCTCCCGGGGCACTGAAACTGCTTCTTATTAAATGTATTAGTCTAAGAGTTAATTCACACGTATTGTTCTTGTTGTATAGCAATAATATTAGTAATACTATTATTAATATAATACTTCTATATTATTAAGCGACTTCCTGTCAACTGGGCAGTTTTCTTGGTACATCATCGGACATCTAGGAACAACTTTATTTCCTTGTACAGTAAAACCCGTCTTAAAGACCACTCACATATAAAAACCGCCTGTCTATAGAGACCACTGTAAGGCCTGGATGGCTCATAGTCCACTTCAGTTGTATTAAAGCACCTCTGTACAAGGACCACCTGTCTACAGAGACCACAATCACTTGCTCCCTTGAATAGTTGCTATAGACTGGTTTTGAAGTTACAGTATATGACACACTATACTGGACCCACACTTCATAGGCAATAATATATGCAGAATGGCCACTCCGTGTAAATTTGCTTTTTGAATACTGTGTTCCAGCTAGCATAATAGTTCTAAGTCTCAAGGGATGGAGCGAAGTATGTATATGATATATAGGAGCCTTGTCTAATTATGTGCATTTATATAATGATACTTTCCAAATTGCATATTTTCTCCATAGATTGAGGATCTAACAACAAAAGCAGTGAAGATCAATTCAATATACTTTTAGGATGATACACAACTGTTACAGTTTTATCCTCTATAGGATAATATAGGGATTAGTAATGTAATGCAAACTAGATTATCGAAAGTTGATTAATAATATTCTGCTGGTAGCAAGGTTGTGCAGTTACGATTCTGTTAACTTCAGCATGGCCACCCTGCATGCCTTATCATATTATCTTTATTGCTGAAGCAGATTAAATGCTGTGGAGATCCTTCTATATGTACGTGTGGGCTTGATATTGTGGGGAATGTATTGCATGTTACAGTAACATGAGGGCTAGACATTTATCCTTAGGCCAGGCAAAGTTAATTACCAGTTTATCGCTTCCGCCCGCATGTGATTTGGCTTGCGCCTGACTATTTTCATTAATCCTTATTTGTGGTTATGTGATCAAAGATGAGTGTACCCATTACTACCTCAAATACTGTTTGCATTAATTTGTGTTAAAAATGTGATTGTAATATAAACGTGTATTTGAACATGTATTAGTCTTAGAACAAAATTAATGATATAATTCCCTCATTTGTTTCTTTATATTGTTTGCATTATAACTCGAAGGTTTCATTACAATGACCAAGGAGTACAAATACGTACATATAAATAATGAGCAGTGCATTTCAATACAAATGAATAATGAAAAATGGCCGCCCTCCCTCATATGTGCTATAATTTAGAAGGCTTGACGATAAACTGGGAAATCAATCAGTTTTGCCTCAGTAGCCTCACTATATAATGTGTATGAATGTAAACTTGAATGTAACAGTCACCAATGAATGGAGAAATTTATTATTCTATGTACTCAGGGAGTAGCTAATAATAATAATTCTGATATAACCTAATATACATGTATATATGCTATAATAGTATGAGTATGATAATTATCCAGGTTATCGCTCAAGACCGAGGCCATGGGTGATCACACACACACACACACACACACACACACACACACACACACACACACACACACACACACACACACACACACACACACACACACACATACACACACACACACACACATACACATACACACACACAATACACATGCACGCATACACACACACATACACACACATACACACAACATGCACACAAATACACACACACACATACACACACACACAACATGCACACAAATACACACACACACACACACACACACACACACACACACACACACACACACACACACACACACACATTTACTCACACAGAAGCGTATAATATTATAGACCCAACAAATTCGGTACAGTGGACTGCCTATGGCTATAGTATTATTGAGGACGTACATACTGCTGGTGAAATAGACAGGAATTATCCAATAATACATTACAATGTCATGACCATAATATAGTTGAGACGACTGATGTATTGTCCATGCAGTTCATTGCATTTGGCC
Source organism: Halisarca cf. caerulea (assembly GCA_963170055.1). Taxonomy (NCBI): domain Eukaryota; kingdom Metazoa; phylum Porifera; class Demospongiae; order Chondrillida; family Halisarcidae; genus Halisarca; species Halisarca cf. caerulea. The sequence continues at coordinate 667,498 of CAUJGJ010000006.1, forward strand.
TAGGAGACAGTAGGAAACGAAGACATTCTTGTAGTGAACATCAACTCCTATAATATACAGAAAGCTGTTACCTAGTCAATCAAGTATATTGTCACTGTGTGGAACGTATACCGTAATAATTCTTAATTCATTTGAACAAAAATACAAGGAATTCCAGGAAAAGAGGTGCTAGAGCAAAAAGAGACATGTAGAAAGCAGGGACCCCAATAGCTAGGCCAGACTAATCATAACCTCAATCACCAAGTACTGTGAAGAAGACATGTACACTTATTAAAATTTAGTTAGTAGGGGTCTAATTTGGATGCATGGGGTTAATTAGTTGGTACTGTACTAGGATGTGGTATAGCTTAATTGGATGTATTAGTATATATGTGTCCATAGGTTTGCACATGCATGCATGTACATGTAAGTGCATGTGTGTGTGTGTATGTTTTTTGTGTATGTGGTAGTTATTATTGGAAATCATGCATAAAATAGCTTGGGACACTTTCAGCAAATGCATCAGGTGGAAAACATGCAGATATGCAGGTACAAACCGACAAACCCTAGCCTCGTTGTCAGCTGTGGAGCTGGCTGTGAACCCTACGGTCACTTCTGAAAGATCGAGCCACAGCCATGCTAGTCTCGGACCGCACATTGCACAGTTTTCAGGTGGTGTGTGTGTGGTGTGGTTGCCTACAGGGGTTTGCATCAGTATTTGTTGTGAGTACTGACAACTATGTGGATTGTCTTTGTCGAGTCCCACCTCTGTGAGAGGCCCATGAAGTTGCCCCCGAGTCACGCTCACACAGCTTGGCCTGGGAGAAGCAGGAGAGAAGTCGTGAGAATGCTTGTAATCCTTTGTTGAGGCATGCCTCGGTGATATGCAGCAAAGCTCACCTCCATGTAAACAAGTGTTCCGTCTTGGAGGGTCCATCTGCGGGACATCCAACAGCAAGGCTGTCCCTTCGGAGGGTGTCTGTCTCTACTGTGATAGTAATTATCTGCATGGTTTATCCTGCCAGTAGTCATATGCTTGTCACAAAGATTAAACCATGCATGTTGAAGTATGAACACTATATATTGCACATAGTGGTATCGTGAGGAATGATTGTGTACATGGTCTCCATCCACTGCATGCACACTGTCTATAGGAGACTCACTTGACATTATTAAAGACAGAGAGCATGGGTGTAATGAATAGTGAGCAATGCCACCTATGGAAACGGTCACCTTGTGAACCAAGTAGACAGTATTATTAACATACTCAATTCAACCCACCATTAAGCAGACTGTGCACAGTGTTAATATGCTAATTATAAGCACATTGAAGTGGAACACTATAGGAAAATTATGTAGGTCCATTGGAAACATCGGGAACGCAGAGGATATCCCATAGTACAGGTTAACTTAAGTAGGCTTGTAACCTGAATGACCTATATAGTACAGAAGATGATTATACCTACATAGTAGGTAATTTTTTGACGTAAGGCACCCTATTCAGGATCTGGTAGTCCACAAGTATCATTGTCAGGCAAA
>CAUJGJ010000006.1:679015-696797 GCA_963170055.1 Halisarca cf. caerulea
CCACTATACAATTATCTTGTGCTTTGCACTGGTTAGTGTACTCTCCTGCTGCTACCAATTAGCATGTAACCAGTTTATTAGGAAAGTCAGAGATTGACATGTGTACAATTTGCAATGGTTCGGATCCCCTTGAATAAGCTTGTAAACTATGTGATCATCTCGTGCACATGTAGCTGCTTGTAAATTTGATACATGCATATGAATTTAATAAAAAAGGTAATAATGCAATGATTTCTATTAATAGAATTTCTCATGCATGCAAGTCAACAAGCGATTAGAGTTTAAAAAACTCGTGGGCCGCCCACGGCTCTGGAAACTCGAATCGCTTGGAAATCGTCTTCGAAGAACTCTTCTGGTCGAAAAGACTCTTCGCTGATAAAATCAGAAGCGAACGACTGAATTTTACCGAAATATAGCCGAAAGATTGCGTACCGACTTTGCGTCCGCCATGTTGTTGACATAATATAATCTAGACATCGTTCCGGACGTTCCAGACACTTCCGGTGAAAGTAAAAACAATATAGGGCCGCCATCATGCAGCTACATGTACATGGATTTCATACCTAGTGTCTATGTCCTATACCAAATATCAAGTCATATAAACAATAATAATACTTTGTCTATACTCATGCACAATAAATACTGTTTTATTCTTTGAAGAGACAGTTCTATATATTTACCAATCATGGTTAATATTTTTCTAAATAATAAAATAGTAACTTTTTAAAACTATCGGAGTTGAACAATGGGAAATATTATATCCTAATAAACTACTAACTGGGACTAAAGAAGCATTGCCAAATGCCACCAGGTGAACGCAGTATATTGGTACCCAAGCAGCCAGGACACAGTGGAACCTGCATAATCTGGAATCCATTGGAGAATGAAAAACAGTGCTGGATTATTGAGTTGCTGGATTATAGAGGTCAGTTTGTAAGGTTAAATCAATGGTTGGTGCCTGAGAATCTTGGCCGTTTTAGGAGAATGCTGGTTTATACAGGTGCCAGATTAGGCAGGTTTCCCTGTAATATCCAGATGAATGCATTGAACAAATCTCAACTTATCATGTTCTTATACACGTCATGATAATACATATGAATTTACATTCAACTTATATTCTAATATTATTGTGAAGTTGAAGCCACACAACATTTAGCTACCCATGCAGAACCTGGTTCCCCATGTGTACAAGGCAGACCCTGTGTCTGTAGGTACTGTGATCCATCCAATATTGTGAGCACTATAAAATTGGCATACAATCACACCAAGTACATGCAAGCAGTGTGCACTGCGTTCTAAAAGTCACTGGACCAACATTTTTTGTGTCATAGCAAGATGATCAGCGGACTTTTCAGTAAGATTTAAATGCTTGAACAATATAGCTCATATGGTATAAGAATGTTTAAGTTCAGATTCCTTTAAGGCTCATGTAAATAAATATCACTAAGATTCATGACATTTTGAGAAACTATAGTTTAGCAGTTAAATTTAAATATTAGCATAATAATGGAGAGGTTATTTGACTGAGTAAATCTAATGCTGTAGCTACAATATTTGTAGTGTTATGAAGGCAATGGAAATGGAATCGTATAGTTTCTGCTGTATGCAATTCGTTCTGATTCAAGGTAGATTACAATATTAATAAATATTGTCATTAACCTAAATAACCCATTAAATGCCGTAAGTATATTGTGAGCTGAGACATACCATTATTGTGCAATAATAAACACATTATGGTACGACCCCAAGCTAGTGCATAATAGTTGGGATTTAAATTATGCTCTCCTGATACTATAATATTATGTCTTTAAAAATCTGGAATTTGAAAGTGCAATTTTTTTGCATGAGATATATGTTACTTTTGCTGGACATACATGATGATATGTATTAATCTAATCTTATAGTGTTTGTCATGGCAGGGGGAGTGGCTCTCATTTCAGCTACTGACCCAACTGGTGAGTGATCATGCATGTTTCATAAATATTTCAGTTTTAATTAATAATTATATTATGCATTATTAACTGACACACTGGGATGAATAATATTATTATAGTATTATACTAAATACAATATTAAGTGCATGTAATTACAATAATTATGTATAAATGCAATTAATGTGTGTGTATATATATATATATATATATATATATATATATCAGTGACATTGGATGGTTACAGGCTACTCTCCCCATCAAAGCGGGTGGTCTGGGTATCCGGAGTCTAGTCTCGCTGGCACCTTCTGCCTTTTTGGCTTCTGCCGCAGCCTCTTCTCCCACGGCCCTGGCCATCCTGCCTCAGAGAACCTCTCCTGACAACTCTGCCACCTGCAAAGCCATGGAAGTCTGGAGAAGTGCCACATCAGCCGATCCACCCTCTGGCCTCAATGCTTGCAGGCAAAAAATGCTGGGATTCCCCCATCATCCAAGGGCAATTTGCTTCACTTTTGGATGGGGCTGACCTGGTATCCAGAGCTCGTTTGTTGGCTTCTCAACAGAAGGAGGCAGGAGCCTGGCTCAATGCCCCTCCTATCACATCTCTTGGCCTTAGGATGGACAATGAGTGCATCAGAGTGGCTGTTGGCCTCCGTTTGGGATCTTCTCTTTGCCAGCCTCACAGGTGTTCACTTTGTGGTGAACAAGTAAGCAATCTAGGGTTGCACGGCCTCAGCTGCAGGAGAAGCCCTGGTAGGATTGCCCGACATGCGGCACTAAACAATTTGGTGAAGCGTGCCCTTGCTGCAGCAGACGTTCCCGCTCAACTGGAGCCCCATGGCCTTTCACGGTCTGATGGTAAACGTCCTGACGGAGTTACCATCATCCCATGGAGAAATGGTCGATCTCTGGTATGGGATGTCACCTGCAGGGATTCCTTTGCGCCTACCTACTTGCATCTCTCTAGCTCTAGAGCAGGATCTGTAGCAGACCAGGCCGCTATGGACAAACAGCGGAAGTATTCTGACTTCACAAGATCTTACCACTTTGTACCAATTGCAGTGGAATCTTCGGGAGCATTTGGAAAGGATGCATTAGAATTTTTTCAAGATTTAGGTAGACGTACAAAATCACAAACTAAAGATGTTTTATCATATCACAAACTTTGTCAGAGGATTAGTGTCACTATTCAGCGTTTCAACACTGTATCAATTTTAGGTTGCTTAGGCAAGGCTTAGTGACAATTTAGCTTCTTTTTTAATTTCATTTTATTTTATTTCATCATTGTACATGTCCTGTGCTATTTTTCTTTATCTTGAATAATAATAATAATAATAAACAAAAAAAAAAAAAAAAAAAAAAAAAAAAAATATATATATATATATATATATATATATATATATATATATATATATATATATATATATATATATATATATATATATATATAGGCAAAATTGGAATGCTCCAAAAGAAAAATTATAACTAAAATATAATAAGTTACTCTGCTTTTGCAACGATTTAAAATTCAATTTGTGACTTAAATAATTTCTAATTTCCATACCTTTCACAGGTTCATGCCCATCAGTTCCATTGGATATTGTTTATGTTATTGACACTTCCAACAGTATAAGTAATAAACAATTTCAGAAGCTGAGAGAGAGTCTAGCAGATTTAAATGATAAATTCAATATAGGCCCTGGTCCCTTCCAGACACGAGTTGCTGCTGTTGGCTTTGGAAAAACCGCAGAACGTTTTTTTGACTTTGATGAACACATGGACATTGGTAGTCTTAGACAAGCATTTTTGAACATGCAGCGGGTTGAAGATTATAGGGGAACATACACTGATCTGGGAATTGATTTGATGATGAAAACATTTGCAGGCAGTTTCGGAAACAGAGCTGCCGCAAGGGATATTTCCATTGTACTAACAGACGGAAGGTCTTCCAAACCAGGGAAACTTTACAAAAAGCTGGAAGAATTGAAAACCAAAGACATAACACAGTTTGCTATTGGGATAGGAAAGTATATAGATGAAGAAGAACTGGTGCAAATTGCCAAGGATGATTCCAATCATGTCTTCACAGTCAGTAGTTTTGATGAGATCTACAAAATAGCACAAGATCTTAGTAATGTCGGATGCAGTGAGTTACTATGTACAGTCATCACATTGATACTTCCATGCCAATACTGTACAATGAGTACAATATTGCTATTGTCAAGCGAAACCTTGTATGAAACCATAATATACTATATGTGCACATGGACGAATATTTAATTATTGTGCAATAGCGTTTGAGTGGAGATGTATACATACTGGAGTTATAATTATTAATAATTATTGAATCAATAAAGTAGTAGGAAGCTATAATAAATAATTCAGTTTTCTTCACATTAAGAATTATCTCAAGTAAATGTCTATGGAAGTATATACTGTAAATATGTGTTTAAGGTATTTAATCAACCAAATGTATGACAGTTTTTTTCGCAATTTGTCTCACTGCATACAGTTTGTCTACCCATTTGCAAGCGTGGTACATGCAACCATGGCACAGCTGAATGCGAATGCCCTCCACAATGGACTGGGGATGACTGTGACCAGCCAAGTAAGTACCTGCTCAGACAATGGCAGAAATGTATACATACATATATATATATATATATATATATATATATATATATATATATATATATATATAATAGTGTATTGTAGAATATTATACTTATAGAAGAATTAATAGTAGCCAGTGTATATATATTATATTGGAGCTCAAAAGAAAGTTGCCACTTGTGCAATGATACAAAATTGCACCACGAGTTTAGTTTTATTGGTGTGGTGAAAAGTCGCTAAAAGACTTTGAATACAATCGAAAATGAATCAAGTTACAGTAATACTATTTAGAAGCATTGAACAGAAAGACTAAAAATGAAAGACTGGCAAAGCTTAGGCTTGAAGTCTCGATCCATCTTATATGTAACTATATTATGTGTGTCCTTGTTATAAGTGCCATTTATAAGTTATACTAGTTCCTTTCTGTATTATCACTAAATTATTATTTCTCTGGTAACTTACCACTGAGTCCTGCCACCATCACTGCACCTTTCTTTCCGGCAATGTATAATCTTGAATGGGCTCTCAATATATGCATCTTAGTTTCTTGCTGATTTTTTTCACTTTACTGCCACCTACCCTATTGTCATAATTATTCCATGGTAAGTATTAGTTCAAGTTTGCTTTACAACTTCACTCCATTGCCACTTACCCCTTTACTGGTGTCACTTAGTAAAATACATACTTGTAAAGCCATGCTCTTTAACTGCACCAATGTTCGGTGCAAGACCAACAGTCAACCAAATGGGCGACTGTTAAGTTAATAATGAATAAATGAAATGAATGAAGATTGGATCCGTATGATATTCTCTACCCCAAGGCTTAGTGTTCTAGTTGTCAACATCAGAATACTGCTCCAGTTCACAGCAGCAGTTCGTCTGCGCTAAAAATCATGATGATATACCAGACTACTAGGATCATTTAAGACCATAAGAGTGTCCTTGCAACCTTACAGTCGAACGAAGACGCTTTGCACATAGTGTGGATGAAGAACCCTCGTCTTTCCTATTGGAGTCAAAGCGGCCTTAGAACCAGTTGCAGCATAGTAGAGCAAAGTGGGGAGTTACAGGACACCTAAGGGTCTTTCGTTGTAGAGGAGCAACCGATGAAGTTGAAGAATAATTTACCATGCGTTCCAGTTAGGGTCACATATCATCTACAATTGAGCATAGAATCCAATGATTCACATGGCGTATAAGAGAAGATACAAAGAGTTCTTAGGGATACTTGGTTATAGGCCATTACAATGGCCGCTCTTCACACACAGGGCAAACAACCGATTGAACTGCTGCTGGTCCTTCATTCTGTTTGCCAGTGGCTCTAGATACTTTCTCTTTTCACAGACCTTCCCTTTTCTTCAGCTTATCTTCTTACTTTAGTCTTTGCTCTTCCTCTTTCTGTTTCTTTCTTTCTTCTTCTTCTTCTATCCACCTCTTCTTGGCTTCTTTCTCTTTCATATAATTCTGATGACTCAGTTTCCCTCTCCATGTCATTATGGGTCAAGTTGTTTTTCTCTGAAAACTATTTCTAAGATCTAGACAAAGATAAAAGTGTGTCCATGCAGTCATTGTCCATTGGGTGACCGGTAACTACCTGTCATCAATAATTTTGTCAATTTTTTCCCTTGCATGGAAAATAGCATGCTTTTGATGATGCATTATTCATGTATAGTTTTTGATATTAATTTTGGTGCTATCATCATTACTTTGCATGATATTAAGCATTTCTTATATTAGCTTCTTTAAGACATTTTTAAGGTGAAAATACAGTAGTTGTAGTAACTTGTGTGCATTTACATTGTCACAGCCATCAAGTTGTTTGCAATTGGATGGTGTGATCAACAGATGGCAAATGAACCTGCACAGCAATTTTGGAATTTTGCATGCACTTCCTGATGCCACTGTTCAAGCCATTATGTAATGGCTAAAAATAGCCTCTGTCCCGCGATTATATACCTACTATACTCTAGTTGTAATTTCAACAGTTACTTAACTTTGTGCTATGCTGGAATATATACATGAATTGTTCTGTGCATGAGCAGCATCTTTCCTCAGCAGAGCAAACGAAGGACAACAATCACAACTCGTCAATTAGTGATAGGTTTTGATGCTAGAGATTGTAGAATTTATAATCCACTAAGGCTAATCCACTAAGTTGTAAGACGCAATAGACAGAATTCTTATGATGAAGATGAAATGAAAGGGATGCAGCATTATTTGGCCTAAAAAGCACACCATGCACTTCCCAGAATCAAAGCTGATTCTTACAAAAGGCTGTCATAGGCAATACTTTGCACAATTTGTGTCACTATGTGGTTCCTTGTTTTAGCTATGCTTTAAATAGCCCCTTACCAAGTGTTTTTTCAGCTATTCCGATTCGTGGTATATCGTAGGCTGCCATTATGTGAAAGTGGCAACTTTAATTCTTCAACAAGAAAGTGAAAGGCAAAAAATCAAGTCTGAATGGTACCACTGCCTAAGATACACAAAGAATTAAACTGTTGAATAGAAACACTGATACGCTGTGCAAGTACGCTGCAAAAGTATGGAGAAATTTGCAGTGTTTACACTTTTGCTCCCATCGCTGTGGAAGCCTCGGGAGTCTTTGGGGATGAGGCAAAGGCCTTCTTCAGACGTCTGGGGTCTTTGTCCAGATCTAAAACTCATGATCTACTATCACACCAGAAAATAATACATGCAGCGTATCAGTGTTTCTATTCAACAGTTTAATTCTTTAAAATTAATTGTGCATCTTAGGCAGTAGTACCATTAAGACTTAATTTTTTCCTTTTCTATTCTTGTTGTGTCGTTTGGTGGAGTGAATCTATTATTATATTAATATGTATATGTATATGTATATGTATATATATATATATATATATATATATATATATATATATATATATATATATATATATATATATATATATATATATATATATATATATATATATATATATATATATATATATATATATATATATATATATATATATATATATATATATATATATATATATATATATATATATATAATATATACATGCACATGCACACACACACACATATATGTATAATATATATAGCAATAGGTGACATATATGGTATAAGCCATGTGTATCACATATGGTGCAAATTTTAATATATTAGAATGCAATCCTGCATGTGACCATGGAACTTGCGATCGTGATACATTTTCGTGTATTTGCGAGGACAAATTTGAAGGCCCTGCTTGTAACAACCCAAGTGAGTTCACAGTATATGTATATTACAGTATGCATAATATAATGCATTATAGAGGTCTGTCTCTTAATAGGTTGTTGTCTATTTATCTGGACAAATTACGCACATCAATTTGTTGGCAAAATAATTACAACGTTTAGCCCTCTTGGGCTTCTTCATGCAATGCTTACAAAATTTTAACAACTTGTTCAAGTTTTGTAAGCATAGCCTGATGAAGCCCAAGAGGGAGAAACGTTGCAATTATTCTGCCAACAAATTGCATGCGTAATTTGTCCAGATAAATAGACAAAAACCTACTAATGCTCAGCATGTCATCTAACTTCTATCAACGTAGGTCTGTCTCTTGTATATACTGCATACATGTTAGTAACTAACCACACAATGTTTGTGAAAGAAGTGCATGGTAGTAATGATATTGTACTACTAAAATTTTGTGTAATTCTCACATGTAGTTTGTGACCCCTCGTGTGTTCACGGAACTTGCAATCCCATCTCACACAAATGCACTTGTGATGAAGGCTACCAAGGCTCTGACTGTGGTACACCAGTCCCAACTACTCCAGTTGAGCCAAATCCGCCACCTATTCAGCCGCCACAACCTAGTGGACCTAAGCCAGAACCTGCAGCTGGTAAGTATAGCATTACTCAAATGCATGACATGCAATACAATTTTAAAACAACATAATGTAATATTGTGGAGTACGGTAGTACTTCATCTATAGAATCGACAAGGAAAAACATGGTCACCATGTATTAGAAACTTGTCTTGTTGTCACCTGTCAACTTGTCTTCCCCAAAACTAATGGCATGAAGAGTCAATAGCTTTCAGAAGTGGTTTTAGCACGGTGCATTATAACACACCAGATACAAGGCAAAGAAATGTTGGGTGTGGGGTATAGACAGAGTTTAATTGGACTGAATACGCAGTCCCAGTTGGATGTATAGGAATTTGCACGGTGTGCACTTAGTCCAACTAAACTCTGCAGAGCCCTATATCCATCTAATCACATGTATTATAGTCCTACACTCGTCTAGCCCTATGCCTATATTTCCCTGTGCTAATGCTCTTTCTCTGATTTACAAGCTGTTCTTTGATAACGTTTTTACATGACATAATATAAAGAGGCAATATGTACATCACTGCACGGAATCAATCATTGTAAAAATGTATGCATGCATGCAACATTGTGTGTGTGTGTGTGTGTGTGTGTGTGTGTGTGTGTATGTGTACGTGACGTGTGTGTTTGTATGTGTGTGTCACTATATATGTATGTGTGCGTGTGTGTGTGCATACATGAAAGTGTGTGTGGGTGTGTGCATGTGTGTGTATATACATGTGTTTGTAAAACATAATACATACACGTTATGTAGAGCATTTGTGGGCATACTAATATTATAATACCATCTTACACAATAATATGCATGCATGCATGATATTGTACATTATGCATGGATATACTGGTGTTACAGTATTATTAATATATCCAGTGCCTACATATGCGGCAAGTATATTGCTATATTATAATTATATTCCTGTCCATTGAACAGGTGACTGCTTAGATATTCTGAACAGTTTCGCACTTGAAGGTTGTGGATGCATTTGTGAGTTGGGAACTAGCATACACTTCATGCATCATACACATTGAGAAAAAATCCTTAAATCAAAGTAAAAGTGATATGTCTCATGAAATATTATGTACAGTATAACAATTTTATTACATGCAGTGGAAGCACATCTAAAGAAATGTCTTACTGTAACAGTGAATTTCTGCATTTATGGTGAATATTAAAATTATATTGGACCTGGCTAATGTCCTACAATGAAAGTGCAATTGGATAAATTTTTACTATAATATATATATATATATATATATATATATATATATATATATAATAGTGCAATTCTGATATAAGGAAGAATTCTCAGTATCCCCTGGGATTGGTTATCATGAGTTTCTGCTATAATTATTATGATGAGCATTTGTTAAATGAGAACAAACAACCATGCATATAGCAGACCGTAACAAATTCCCATTGTATTTACCGAACGAATGCACATGACCATGCACCCATAGGGAACAGATGGGTCAGGCCACATTTAGCTATCTACTGTACAATACCACATGTGTTTTGTCTCATCATTGAAAAAACAAACCATAATTATACTGCTTCAATTTTGCAAGTGGGCTAGTGAATCCTGAAATCTCAATGACTCCAGCAACACACTAACTAATTTAAATAAAAGAAGGTGTTGGAAGCCAAAGCAGGTTATTTTCCTATTTATCAAATTTCTAAAATGCATTTCAATCCATCTGAACCCACAAAACTAATGCTAAGAGTCTGCACAAATTTCAAGAGACTGTATAAAGCTAGGTTAGGTTTGCATGCAAATTTAAAATCACTGATCATATGCCTTCATTTTGCATTCTAGTCTAAGAAATTCTATATAGTACTTGTACTTTCAATTTGACTATTAATTTTGCTCATTTTCATGTAGAGGCAAGTCTCCAGGAAACACAGGTTTTGTGGAAAACAAAAGACGAATAATGCACTAATAATAGCTGTAAACGTATATTATGCTAAAAAGTAATGTATTCATTGACAAGTAAATATGCAGCAAGGTATTAAATGATAATGGTTACAGTAACTGCAATCCTGATCTTTAAAGCCCAAATTAATGTGTATATATCCAGGTTATGTAGGTAATTTGAATAAATTATCATATGTACTAAGCAAAGTAGACAAGGACACACATGCATACAAGTGAAATATGCCTTAAATGTAAGTGCATACAATGTCATAAATATACATATGTGTATCTTTAATATTTTACATTGGACTCCATTTATGAAGAACCCTGTTATAAAAAAATCTGTTTATAAAGAACAATTACTTACCAATTCCAAGTTTGTCCATGTGCATACATATTCCCTTCGTTATAACAAACAAACTCCTGTGATAAAGAACTTGCCCCTGCTGCCAGCGACTTTCAAATGAGGTTTGAAGTGGAGCTTGTGTTCTTAAAGACATGGAAGTGCACACTGTCAGGCTATAGTCAAAAAACTTGCAAGAAACTAAATTTGAACCACACTATGTCGACCATCATGTTAAAATATAATATCATACTGTAATACTTACACTCGGTCTTTTTAACTCATGTTATAAAGAACAAATCCTTGTGGATTTGAAGTATCAGGAGTCAACTGTATTATATACAATATCATTATATTATATACATATAATATATACATATATATACCTAACACACACACTGAGTTATATATATGTTTGAATGATCACACTTATTCAGACACATGACAAATAGGCAGATAAATCATTGATCTGCAATCGAATTCTTCTGGCCAAAGTTTTCACGAAAGATCTGTAATCATTTGAAATAAACTCCCCTTGTCTCTATTGCAATTGGGATCAAATGGTACCAGGATGATAGATCATGATAAAGCCTTCTTTTTGTCCTGAGGCATTGTCAGCTACTGCTCCCGCACGACATGAACTCAATTTGACGTATGAAAGAGCCAAAGTGTCGTGTATGGTTACATCTGCAGATTACTACCCTTCCTTGTGACCATGGAATAAGGCTCATGCCATCTGGTCTGTGGCCATCACTGCATGAAAGGCCTCTGGGTTCCAAGGTACTGGGGACCTTGATGGAAGAAAGGACTCTGTGGATTAGCTGATTGAGATCAGTGTGCCTTGAAATACGCCTTTGGCTCCTAACACAGCTAAGGCCATGTGTGCCGAACGTGTCTACTAGCTCTCCACAGTGTTGGCATGTGTAGGGGACACACAGTGCTGCACCTAATCATAGGCCAATTGCAAATCGAATTGCCTTGCTGTTCATTCTCAGGCCAACTGCAGACAAGGGTGGTGCAGTAAACCATGCTCTTGACTCCTTCTGTTTCACAGCTAAAAGGCGCGCTGTTGATTTGGCATCAGATCTTAGAAGGAGGCTGTTGAAAGATGACTCAACCACTTGGGAATCCCAGAGCTTTTGTTTCATGGCATCATCATCTATGGGTGGTGACTCCGTGATGAAATTCTGCCAAACCATCAGAGCATCCTGCTTTATTGATGGGATTGACAATGAGATGGACTTAGGCAAGAGAGTCTGATCGCAGGATTGAAGCACAACCAGTTGCTGAAGCTAGGGAAGCAGACAGTGCAAGCGAAACTGTGCTATGGATTCAGGTAGGGCTGTCTGAAGACAGGAGTCATCATTAAGCCGGATGTTGCAAGTGCTTTCAAGGAGAGATCGCAAAATATTGTCAAAAGTTTCAAGTAAACTTGATTGATAACAGGGCGCAGTCCTCAATATGTATAGTGGGTAACAGGAAGATCCTGAAGTTGGAGACTTTGTGACTGACTAGGAGTATGCTGATGATATGACTCTCCTAGCTGACAACTTACCCAAACTCACCTCCATGCTGGAAACTCTTCCACCCGCTAAAAAGCTGTGCTTTTCCATCAGCTGTAAGAAGACTAAGTATTTCACAGTCTTAGCATCTAAGAGCCCAGAAACATTCAGTCCAGCACGCATCCATCTGGTCCCAGAATTGGAGCCGATTGAAGTGGTCCCCCACTTTCAGTACCTGGGTAGTATTGTTCAGAACAACTGTGGGATGGACATAGATATCAGCTCTAGGATCTGCAAGGCCTCATCAGCATTTCAGTCCCTGTCTCACATCTTGTGGCATCAGTGCAAGATTCGGATCACCAGTAAGACTTGAATCTTCAACAGTGTCATTGTACTGCCCTTGTTGGTCTGGATTGCACAGTCCTCCTTGAGCCTAACGTTCGTTGCCTTGATTCCTTTGTGATCCACTGCCTGCAGATCATTCTAGGGATCTCACTTAGACCACACCACCATACACTAGATGGTCAAGCAGTAGAGGACCTCATTCATCCTCACACAACGTGATCTTTCTTGGATGCCGAATAGCCGACTTCCAAAGCAGCTTCTTGTGTCTGCCTCTGTTGGTGGCAAGCATACCGCTGCATGGAGGACAGAAGCGTCAATGGCATAACATTGTGTCCAATGAACTCAGGCTGTGCAGCCTGTCCGAAACCTGGAGGGAGCAAGCCCAGGAGCATTGTTCCTAGTGCACCACCATCAAGCACAGAGTAGAGTTTCTCAACAAGCTAGCAAGCAGAAGGCAAAGAGAAGAGTCTCAAAGATGAGAAGAAGCAATGTCGAGAATAGTGTCTCGTCACTGCAGAGAATGCTCTGCACTGTGACCACCCTAACTGCTCTTTCCAGGCTCTGACTAAGGCCGGCTTGACCAAACACCTACACCAGCATCAAACCACCACACTAAGAATCCAGTGCTAGTACTACGTACCACCAAACATTCAACCAGTATAGGGCTTTACAACCACCAGCGATTGTGCTCAGCCAGACCACTACCATCAACATAAACCCAGCCCATTTGGCCTGTATCTCCCAAACCTTATATATGGTGTTTATGGAATTTAGCAGAAATGGAATGAAGTGTGTGTGTGTGTGTGTGTGTTTGTTTGTGTGTGTGTGTGTGTGTGTGTGTGTGTGTGTGTGTACGTGTGTGAAGCCTGTCTTAGAGTTGGTTAAATGCCCCAAGAGTCATATCCGAAAACTTCTAGTTTTAATGGCCACCACAGCCATCAGGGAGTCCCTTAGAATCTAACCAAGGTGCAACATTGCTAATTGAACTTCTTCTGTAACACATCATTGTAGTATGTATTAGGTCATATGTAAATTTATAGTACAATTATTATAGTAAAATGTAGATAGCTATAATTATGTGCAATATTCATTTTGTTTTAGAACTATTGACACTCTAGGTTGTAGTATGTGCAATCAGCTGCTTCCTTATAAATTGCTATAATTACAAATATGCTGTATGATCCTAGAAGTCTATAGCTACCCAAACTAATCTAAGAACTATAATTATGTAAACTGCGACTTTATGTCAAAGGGAATGCATTAATTCTCCAGTTTGATATGACCAACGAGTAGGCCGAACATATGGTTTCTCATAAAAATTGGATATAATCACAACCATATCTTCAGCAATGCATGCAGTTAACACTATGTACTGTAACCCAGTGGCTATCTTTCCTTGACATCAAATTGTTCATGCATGTAGACTGCACTCAATTAGTTGTTATAACTAACTTAAAGGCATTAATTGCAAAGTTTTGTACACAACCGTAGTGTGCCTATCATGGTCATTGTCACATGCACGCATAAATTGTTTAAATATGCCAGCAAAGTGTGTGCTTTGTCTATTATGTATATTTGTGTGTGTGTGTGTGTGTGTGTGTGCGTGTGTGTGTGTATGTGTGTGTGTGTGTGTGTGTGTGTGTGCGTGTGTGTGTGTGTATGTGTGTGTGTGTGTGTGTGTGTATGTGTGTGTGTGTGTGTGTATGTGTATGTGTGTGTGTGTGTGTGTGTGTGTGTGTGTGTGTGTGTGTCAAAAGGGACAAAGAGCAAAGATTCCAAAAATAAGAAGGTTTGCATGGTTAAAAGATGTAGCAACAATTTAAATGATGGAAAGATCAGACTGAGTGAATGAATTCTAAAACAGTTACTAATTATAATTGGTTTTTCGGGCTACAATAGCCATATACGAAATATGGTTAGTGGTGTGTTAAAAGAGATACATGTTGTGTACAAAAATACTAAAGTGTTTTTCATATAATCTTGTGAACACCCGAATTTCTGCACAGCATATGTTGTTTGGAAGTGATCTCCATATGGATGTGCCGACAAATTCAATACCTTCTGGCCAAAGGAAGTACATAGTAGTATCATCCTATTGTGATTTTATGTGCACTTGCATACGTGTGCAGTGAGGTACAGACTTGACCACAAACACCTACAAAGGTTTTTATTATATGGGCCCTTGGAAATGCTCTATATAAAGAAGTCACTAGCACCCTGCTAGCCACTTGACAAGAGGAGAAATTAACTTTTATATAAGGATTACCTCAGTGACACTAATCCTATAGTGGAGCAAGACTATGCTGCTCAGCCTCTTTTGTGAGACAATTGTCATCTGAAGAAATAACTGTAACATTGTGTTACATGTTGTTGTTGTTGCCTATAAAAAACTGTTGATTCTCATACTAGAATATCACATTCAAGAGCAAGCTTGTGATATTTGGCCTGCGCATGCAATTACATGCAACAATGCCATTTTTAAATGGATGTAGCCAATGTATGCCCCTATAATAATTTTCATAAACACTATAAAAGCAATAATTCGTATGACCCTACCTCTGAGTTAGCTATATACAGAATACTGCATATATAACAGTATTATTGAAATTTGGTAAATGAAACTATATATTATACCATAATAATATTATGTAAGTATACATGCACACTAAGAATTCCTTGTCTCATATAAATATGTAGTTCTATCTTTGGTGGCATCAGTGAAAATGGATCAGACCGACGATCCAACTGGTGAGTTTTGAGCCGGAGTGGATTATATACTTGCTTATAAGTATATATATATTAACTGATGCACTGCATGTTACATCAAAGGTTCTGGTGAGTTTGTATGCTTTAAACAGTAGCAGTGTGATCTGTATTGCTCTATGCCATGGCAATGCTGGGAAGATACAGATCTTTTTGGTTTGCCTGTTAATTGACAAAGGAAATTATATTCAATCAACTGATTGGCACCCGTTCTCAATGCGGGTGAATCGCAAGGGAGATGCTAAACTCTCGCATCAGTTTAGAAGCCGGTTATGACCTGCATCCTCGTTATTTAGCATTAATCGCTCCCTCCTCAGGCGCTAACACGCCCTTGGGCATCGTGATTATTAATACCATACAACTTGGAGGCAGGTTATATTCTATACATACATACATATAGATAGATAGATAGATAGATAAATAAATAGATAGATAGATACCGTATTTCCGAAAATTTTGTGGTTTTCGCAGTTCGAAAGGATCTGTGAAATTATTCATCGGTATATAATATGATATTATGTATATCGTATTGTTCCTAATTAAAGCGCCCCTCTTGGTTAAGCACCGGTCTCTAAAGGTCAAAGGTATTTTTTGTGTACCTAATGGGATGAGCCTAATGCTCAAATGTTGATTTATTGGAGGCGCTTAGTAATTAGGGGTCATACTAAACACACTTGGGTATCCTGCTGTGTCTGCAACCATAGTGCATTGCATTCAATCACAGGGTTTCAGTAGAGACTTGCGGCTTACCCATACAGCTATGGTTTACCCCAATAATCCTGCTGGTATATATACACCATAAGTAGGGTACTGGGCATTATTATTATTGTAAAATGGCCAAGTTTCAGGACATAGTCACTTTTTCAAACCTATCAGTGCCCTTTCAGAAGAGAAGAGAAATTTGCAATCAAGCACTAATCACAGACTAGTACTATCTGTCTGGATAATGGCCTCTCAGCCTGAGAAGCAGTTCATAGAAGCAACTGTACCATGTGCAGTGAGAGGATATCATGTATACAAAGAAGTGTGGCGAACCTATATTGGGGATGAACTTTTAAATTAACTTTCTACGATAATGGTAACACCAAAGACAAATACGCAATTGCTGTTACTCCAGCAGATTCCAAAACCGAATGCAAACAGATTGTGTGTCACCTACCAAAAGAAAAAGCGAAGATTTGCTTCTATTTTATTGCAGATAGGGGTATAATCACTGGTGAAGTTCCGTGTTTACCTGAAGTTTAAGCACACCGGCCAGACAGACAAGAATAGATAAAACTGTTTAAGAAATAAGAAAGGTCTATCATGGTGACCAGCTACAACTTAAACATTGGTATTGTACCCTGTATACCTTAGGCTTACACTTTCCAATAATTTCAACTTCACAAGCACCGCGATTTTATTTGTTACAATGTTGTTTGTAATTCGATCCCTAATTAGCTAAGCGCTTCCCTTACCCAAGGGCCACCTAGACAGGATGTCTATTTACAGTGCCCTATCAGTAAGAGCCTATCAAAGCAAACTTGAATTTTTAGGGGTGCTTTAATTAGGAACAATACGGTATATATATATATATATATATCCTCTTCCCAACTATAGATTCATGTCCATCTCTACCTTTGGATATCCACTTTGTTGTTGACACTTCTAAAAGCATTAAGGATGATCAGTTTGAACAGCTAAAACAGGCTCTGGCAGACTTAGCAGATCATTTTGACATTGGTCCTGGTTCCAAGCAGACAAGAATGGCTGTTGTTGGATTTGGAAAGAATGCCGAGCGATTCTTTGACTTTGATGATCACTTGGATAAAGCCAGTGTTAAAGAGGCCCTTTTGAACATGGGAAGGGTAGCACTATTCAAGGCAACAAACACACACCTCGGGATAAATCTAATGCTGGAAACATTTGACGGAGACTATGGTAGTAGACCTGATGCAAGGGATATTTCAATAGTATTCACCGATGGTAAGTCAACAAAACCACAACTGCTCGAGCAAAGTCTCGAAGGAATGAAAGATGGAGACATCACTCAGTACGCTGTTGGAATAGGAAAAGGTATTGACCATGAAGAACTTCTACAAATTGCCCTGGGCAACCCCGATCATGTATATGAAGTTAGCAGCTTTGATAAACTACAAGAAATACTAGCTGGACTGAGCAATGTTGGATGCAGTGAGTAAAATAATTCCTTTACATAATTTATAGCATACATCCATATCATTGCTTGCATGGTCAGGGGTGTCACACTGCTCATTTTAGCTATATATAACCGAAATATTAACTTATAATATTATTATTATGAAAACTAATTGTATCTTTGTTACCTTTTACATTCAATAGCATTCATTACCATGGTAATAGTACGATATGGTACCATTATATGGTGATTTTATAATGCATAAACATGGGCATCCAACTCACCATTAGTTAATTTATACTTCACAAACCTGTGATTTCAGGCAAATACCTCTCTGCAACGTTCCAAAGAAAAATGATATAAACTGAACCCAAAT
>CAUJGJ010000006.1:706997-723997 GCA_963170055.1 Halisarca cf. caerulea
AACTTGTAATAAATTATATTTTGAGCCTGCTGAGATGATAGGTCACACATTATATTGATATTTATACTTATATAATACGTATACATACATATATATATATATATATATATATATATAATATACATTATAATGTAGAAAGTTAGATAGATAGATACCATATGTGACATTGTCAGGAAATTTTCACGTCTAATATTTTTCGTGGTTTTTGCAGTTCGAATTAAAGGATCCGTGAAACCATTTATCCGTGAATTTCAATAAATCATGTACCGCTTTGCTCATAGGACTCGTTACATGCAAGGAATAATCATACAATGGAATTTCCTTAGAATCTGATGTTTTGTTTGACTTTCCTTGGGTCCACTTTGTTAAGTTTAAGGAAAGTAACTACGTATCATCTTTGTCAATAGTCTTTAATATTCTATGAGATTGATGAAGATGAAGAACATGCAATAATATAGATCGTGCCGGTTACTTCTTGTGAGATTGAAGTACTAACTGTACCTGTAGGATAAATGAACTAAGACAAAATTTTGTTCATCATAAGAGAAGTAAATATTACTAGGAAAACAAGAGATTCTGAAGAAGTTTGTTGCACAATCTGCATGCAGCCAGAGACTTTGAATATTTTAATCCATGAATATTTATACCCCCCAAAATGAGGCTTGACGTGAAATGTTCGTACTGTGAACATTACCTGATCAATGCACGGTATTATATATATAAGGAGGAATATATGGCAGAAGATGGTCAGTTTAGTAGTAGCTTGTAAGCATACATGCTTGTTTTTTTTTTGG
The DNA here is from genome assembly GCA_963170055.1 of Halisarca cf. caerulea. Classification (NCBI taxonomy): domain Eukaryota; kingdom Metazoa; phylum Porifera; class Demospongiae; order Chondrillida; family Halisarcidae; genus Halisarca; species Halisarca cf. caerulea. The sequence goes on from CAUJGJ010000006.1 coordinate 707,792, forward strand.
GTGTGTCAATAATATATTGATATATATATATAGTACAGTACCTGCTTACAATATTTCCTCTTCCCAACTATATAGATTCATGTCCATCTGTACCTTTGGATATCCACTTTGTTGTTGACACTTCTAAAAGCATCAAGGATAATCAGTTTGAACAGCTAAAACAGGCTCTGGCAGACTTAGCAGATCATTTTGACATTGGTCCTGGTTCCAGGCAGACAAGAATGGCTGTTGTTGGATTTGGAAAGAATGCCGAGCGATTCTTTGACTTTGATGATCACTTGGATAAAGCCAGCGTTAAAGAGGCGCTTTTGAACATGGGAAGGGTAGCACAATACAAGGCAACAAGAACACACCTCGGGATAAATTTAATGCTGGAAACATTTGATGGAGACTATGGTAGTAGACCTGACGCAAAGGATATTTCAATAGTATTCACCGATGGTAAGTCAACAAAACCAGATCTGCTCAAGCAAAGTCTCGAAGGCATGAAAGATAGAGACATCACTCAGTATGCTGTTGGAATAGGAAAAGGTATTGACCATGAAGAACTTCTACAAATTACCCTGGGCAACCCCGATCATGTATATGAAGTTAGCAGCTTTGATAAACTACAAGAAATACTAGCTGGACTGAGCAATGTTGGATGCAGTGAGTAAAATAATTCCTTCACATGATTTATAACATACATCCATAGTAGTTATTGCTTGCATATGCATGGTCAGGGGTGTCACACTGCTTATTTTAGCTATATATAACCAAAATAGTACATAACATTAAATATATTATATGCACGATGATTTGTATCATAAAGTTTGTTGCTTTTTACATTCACTACAATTCATTACCATGGTAACTGTACGATGTGGTACAATTATACAGCGACTTATAATGTACAAACATGCATGGCAATCTAACACACTATTAGTTTATACTTCACAAACCTGTGATTTCAGGTAAACACCTCTCTGCAATCTTGCATAGAAATATGCTAATATTAACTGAGCCAAAAATCTTTACTACCATGAAACGTAAACTTAGCACCGTAGCTGAGAAAGTCTTCTGTGGGTATTCTGACCACTGACTCCCTTTGGAACTTGATACTTAGTCTTAAGATTGCTTCATGGAATTCCTAAAAGTCAAGAACACTTACCCAAAGTACATGTCATTTAACAGATGTATTATAGTTATTACATAGGCAATGAGGCTGTATGGCATATAAAACTTGGTAGATGAATTCATCTATATCACTTGTTCCTTACACAACTATGTAATAGTCTCGTGAACCGAACTCTAATCATCCATACATGCCATGGCTAAGGAGAATAATAATAGTACCGTAAGTCATGAAAAGATTGCGTATGCAATAGATTGCGACTTGGTGCTATTCACAACATATTGTACTTAAACATTGCTAATTTATAGATTCCATAGCAAGAATATACTAACATTTATACAATTATTACGTCATGAAAGCATTGCATAAAGGAATTTTCACCTGCAACAGAAATCTTTTTTTACGTGTAATCTTTTCATGATTTATGGTATTATAATCACATGAACATTATTGCATCATCCAGAACAATGGCTCCCAATTCAGCACTGATTGCAGCCTTCCTTTTCTAGATCTCATCCTTTAACCTTCCAGGCTTTATCATAATTATTCTCAATGAGTCATAATACCAAATTTAATGAATCCTACATTAATTTCCTCCTAGTGGCACATTTCTGGCTCAATGCATGCAATTCAGAAAATGAATTAATTCACTCATCAGCTTTATTGCATGCAACGATGGTGGTATTGCTTATGAATATAATATAGAGATAGCATTATAGTTTCATGCATCACTTTGGCAAATTTTGTTCCAATCTCTACAGTCTGTGAACCTGTATGTGTCCGTGGAAAATGTAATCATGACACAGAGGAGTGTGAATGCCCTCCACAATGGACTGGAGAAGTCTGCGATACCCCAGGTACATTTTCCTCCAAATGCATGTGACAGTATATACAAAAGCTCACTGATATTACTGGCCATGGGTTATCTATATAACACAAGTCCCTGCTAACAATTGAGTTGTGCATTATATGATATATTAATACTTTCCTAGTATGTGAACCAGAATGTGTTCATGGAACATGTAACAGAGATTTCCAGTGTGAATGTGAGGACAAGTGGGAAGGTTCTGACTGCAACACCCCTGGTGAGAACCACATGCTGTATTAAGCCTACATCTCATACTGCATGAACAGTACTGTCACAGTACCTTAATGATAACAGCTAAAGCTTTGTATTACGTGCCATGTGACATCCATATTAAAACACATGCAACATACATCATGCACTGTATGTATGTATGCATTTATGCATACATACATACAGTAGGACCCCTTTTGAGAGACCACTTTAGAGACAGGCAAGAGGTGGTCTCTCAAAAGAGGTTGTCTCTGATGAGGGGGTGGGGGGGGGGGATTTAGTATGGGACATATGTGCGTTTCTTCCCAGTAAGGCTGGTCTTACAAAAAAGTGGTCTTTCAAGAGCTAGGGTGGTCTTTCAAAAGAGGTACTACAACTGTACATGTTCATATTATGTAATCTATATATAGTTAAAACCTTGCATGATATTTGTGTAGGTGGTATGCAATACATGATACCTGTATATACATGGGATATTGTATAGAATAAATTGCCATTTTCCATTGATCTATATTGCATGTGCTACCTTACAGGCAAATCAAAGCAATGGCTATACTTAAAAATGTTTCTCAAGTCATGAAAACTGAAATATTTAACAGTAGGCTTCAGTTGGTAGACTATAAGTTGAAGTATTTTATGCTTAGGCTAAGCTCTGATCCAGACTAACTATTCCAGCTCACACAACTGAATGAATACTAACCTTATAATAGTCCGAGCAATCCTTGAATCAGATTGTATAGCTATTATAAGCATAAGCCATATACCAGATGGGATGTGATGATGCAATACAAACGTTGAAGATACTGTAACATCATTTACAGAATGAAAAAAGTCATAGTGGTAACTCTTGCTCAAGCCATACATGTACGGCAACTGTTGAAATACTAGCACTCCAATTGATTGCAAAAATATGGTAACCCAAAAGAGTATGTGGCTTGGTTAATCTATAACTCAAAACAAGCTTGCTTACCAACTGATAGAAGTACATTATGACATTAGCACACTGTTACATAATTAGGAAGGCAAGCCTGCTGTTTATGCTATACTCACTCACTTTATTATAATAATCAAAGTACTATTATAATAACAGTCTGTGAGCCTGCCTGCGTCCATGGAACATGTGGTGCTGATCACACATGTCAATGTGAAAACAAGTGGGAGGGACCAGACTGCAATACACCTGGTGAGTGAATGCAATAAGATAGACACATGTAATATATCATCATGGTGTTACTGCAGTTATGCCACCTCCTTACATATATATATATATATATATATATATATATATATATATATATATATATATATATATATATATATATATATATATATATATATATATATTTATATATATTTATATATATACATATATATATATATATATTTATATAATATATATATATATATATATATATATATATATATATATATATATATATATATATATATATATATATATATATATATATATATTATATATATTTATATATATACATATATATATATATTTATATAATATATATATATATATATATTATGTATATATATATAAACATAACAGTCTGTGAACCAGCCTGTGTCCATGGAACATGTGGTGCTGATCACACATGTCAATGTGAAGACAAGTGGGAGGGACCCGACTGCAATACACCCAGTGAGTATATGGCAAAGATGGGCACATATATAGCCATGATGGTGTTACTACAACTATCATTCTCCCTCCATGTATTTATCAGTCTGCGAGCCTGCCTGTGTCCATGGAACATGTGGAGCTGATCACACATGTCAATGTGAAGACAAGTGGGAGGGACCCGACTGCAATACACCCAGTGAGTACAGGCAAATACAGCTATGCATATTGTTGCAGTAGAGTTCCGTAGTACATACATGCACTTAATGATGACACACATGATGAGCAAGCATGTTGTCATACATATAATGCAGTGGAACAGATACTGAAATAAGAGTATTTGCTCCCTCACATTAGTCTGTGAACCAGCCTGTGTCCATGGAACATGTGATCCTGACACTCACACGTGCTCTTGTGAAGACAAGTGGGAAGGACCTGACTGCAATACTCCAGGTGAATGCATGCAAAAAGATAGACGCATATATACAGTCATTATCATGTTACTGCAGATAATGTCACCTCTTTATTTATGTATCAGTCTGCGAACCAGCCTGTGTCCACGGAACATGTGATCCTGACACTCACACGTGCTCTTGTGAAGACAAGTGGGAAGGACCCGACTGCAATACACCTGGTGAGTGCATGCAATAAGGTAGATGCATATATTGTCATGATCTTACAGCAGTTATGCCACCTCCATATATACATATCAGTCTGTGAGCCTGCCTGTGTTCATGGAACATGTGGTGCTGATCACACCTGTCAATGTGAAGACAAGTGGGAGGGACCAGACTGCAATACACCTAGTGAGTGCCTGCCATGAGATAGACGCATATTATAATATAATATCATGGTTTTACTGCAGTTATGCCACCTCCACACACACACACACACACATACACACACACACACACACACACACACACACACACACACACACACACACACACACACACACACACATATATATATATAGATAGATAGATAGATAGATAGATAGATAGATAGATAGATGGATAGATGGATAGATAGATATAGATATATAGATAGATATATAGATATATAGATATAGATATATGTATATGTATGTATGTATGTATGTATGTATGCCTGTATCAGTCTGTGAACCAGCCTGTGTCCATGGAACATGTGGAGCTGATCACACATGTCAATGTGAAGACAAGTGGGAGGGACCCGACTGCAATACACCCAGTGAGTACAAGCAAATACAGCTATGCATATTGTCGCAGTAGAATTCCGTAGTACTGCACACAACTCTTTGTGAGATCATCAACATGCATTTAATGATGACACATATGATGAGCAAGCATGTTGCCGTGCATGTAATACAGTTGAACAGATACTGTAATAAGAGAATTTGCTCCCTGAAATTAGTCTGTGACCCAGCTTGTGTCCATGGAACATGTGATCCTGACACTCACACGTGCTCTTGTGAAGACAAGTGGGAAGGACCTGACTGCAATACTCCTGGTGAGTGCATGTAAAAAGATAGACGCATATATACAGTCATTATCGTGTTACTGCAGATAATGTCACCTCTTTTTCTATGTATCAGTCTGTGAACCAGCCTGCGTCCACGGAACATGTGGTTCTGATCACACATGTCAATGTGAAGACAAGTGGGAGGGACCCGACTGCAATACACCTGGTGAGTGCATGCAATAAGATAGACACACATAATACAGTCATTATCGTGTTGCTGCAGATAATGTCACCTCTTTATCTATGTATCAGTCTGTGAGCCAGCCTGTGTCCATGGAACATGTGGTTCTGATCACACATGTCAATGTGAAGACAAGTGGGAGGGACTGGACTGCAATACACCCAGTGAGTACAGGCAAATACAGCTATGCATATTGCCGCAGTAGAGTTCCATCGTACGCCGCACAACTCTATAATATATGTATGGTCATTAACATACACTTAATGATGACACGCATGATGAGCAAGCATGTTGTCGTGCATGTAATGCAGTTGAACAGATACAATAAAATGACTATTTGCTCCCTCACATCAGTCTGTGAACCAGCCTGTGTCCATGGAACATGTGATCCTGACACTCACACGTGCTCTTGTGAAGACAAGTGGGAAGGACCCGACTGCAATACACCGGGTGAGTGCATGCAAAAAGATAGACGCATATATACAGTCATTATCGTGTTACTGCAGATAATGTCACCTCTTTTTCTATGTATCAGTCTGTGAACCAGCCTGCGTCCACGGAACATGTGGTTCTGATCACACATGTCAATGTGAAGACAAGTGGGAAGGACCCGACTGCAATACACCTGGTGAGTGCATGCAATAAGATAGACACACATAATACAGTCATTATCGTGTTGCTGCAGATAATGTCACCTCTTTATCTATGTATCAGTCTGTGAGCCAGCCTGTGTCCATGGAACATGTGGTTCTGATCATACATGTCAATGTGAAGACAAGTGGGAGGGACTGGACTGCAATACACCCAGTGAGTACAGGCAAATACAGCTATGCATATTGCCGCAGTAGAGTTCCATGGTACGGCGCACAACTCTATAATATATGTATGGTCATTAACATACACTTAATGATGACACACATGATGAGCAAGCATGTTGTCGTGCATGTAATGCAGTTGAACAGATACAATAAAATGACTATTTGCTCCCTCACATCAGTCTGTGAACCAGCCTGTGTCCATGGAACATGTGATCCTGACACTCACACGTGTTCTTGTGAAGACAAGTGGGAAGGACCCGACTGCAATACACCTGGTGAGTGCATGCAATAAGATAGACGTATATATATATGTAGTCATCATGGTGTTAATGCAGATAATATCACCTCTTTATCTATGTATCAGTCTGTGAGCCAGCCTGTGTCCATGGAACATGTGGAGCTGATCACACATGTCAATGTGAAGACAAGTGGGAGGGACCGGACTGCAATACACCCAGTGAGTACAGGCAAATACATATAGCTATATGCATATTGCCGCAGTAGAGTTCCATAGTACGTATGGCGCACAACTCTATGTATGGTCATTAACCTGCACTTATAATGATTACACAAATGATGAGCAAGCATGTTTTCGTGCATGTAATGCAGTTGAACAGATACAATAAAATGACTATTCGCTCCCTCACATTAGTCTGTGAACCTGCCTGTGTCCATGGAACATGTGGAGCTGATCACACATGTCAATGTGAAGACAAGTGGGAGGGACCAGACTGCAATACACCCAGTGAGTACAGGCAAATACAGCTATGCATATTGCCGCAGTAGAGTTCTGTAGTATTGCACACAACTCTTTGTAGGGTCATTAACATGCACCTCATGATGACATGCATGATGAGCAAGCATGTTGTCATGCATGTAATGCAGTTGAACAGATACTGTAATAAGAGAATTTGCTCCCTATAACATTAGTCTGTGAACCAGCCTGTGTTCATGGAACATGTGATCCTGACACTCACACATGTCAATGTGAAGACAAGTGGGAAGGACCCGACTGCAATACACCTGGTGAGTAAATGCAATAAGATTGACACATATATAGTCATTATGATGTTAATGCAGATAATATCACCTCTTTATCTATGTATCAGTCTGTGAGCCAGCCTGTGTCCATGGAAAATGTGGAGCTGATCACACATGTCAATGTGAAGACAAGTGGGAGGGACCGGACTGCAATACACCCAGTGAGTACAAGCAAATACATATAGCTATAAGCATATTGCCGCAATAGAGTTCCATGGTATGTACGGCGCACAACTCTATGTATGGTCATTAACCTGCACCTAATGATGAAACGAATGATGAGCAAGCATGTTTTCGTGCATGTAATGCAGTTGAACAAAGACAATAAATGACTATTTGCTCCCTCACATTAGTCTGTGAACCTGCCTGTGTCCATGGAACATGTGGTTCTGATCACACATGTCAATGTGAAGACAAGTGGGAGGGACCTGACTGCAATACACCCAGTGAGTACAGGCAAATACAGCTATGCATATTGCCGCAGTAGAGTTCCATCGTACGCCGCACAACTCTATGTATGGTCATTAACATACACTTAATGATGACACGCATGATGAGCAAGCATGTTGTCGTGCATGTAATGCAGTTGAACAGATACAATAAAATGACTATTTGCTCCCTAACATTAGTCTGCGAACCAGCCTGTGTTCATGGAACATGTGATCCTGACACTCACACTTGCTCTTGTGAAGACAAGTGGGAAGGACCTGACTGCAATACACCTGGTGAGTGCATGCAATAAGATAGACACATATATAGTCATCATGGTGTTAATACAGATAATGCCATCTCCTTATATACGTGTCAGTCTGTGAACCAGCCTGTGTCCATGGAACATGCGATCCTGACACTCACACGTGTTCTTGTGAAGACAAGTGGGAAGGACCCGACTGCAATACACCTGGTGAGTGCATGCAATAAGATAGACGTATATATATATATAGTCATCATGGTGTTAATGCAGATAATATCACCTCTTTATCTATGTATCAGTCTGTGAGCCAGCCTGTGTCCATGGAACATGTGGAGCTGATCACACATGTCAATGTGAAGACAAGTGGGAGGGACTGGACTGCAATACACCCAGTGAGTACAAGCAAATACATATAGCTATATGCATATTGCCGCAGTAGAGTTCCATAGTACGTATGGCGCACAACTCTATGTATGGTCATTAACCTGCACTTATAATGATGACACAAATGATGAGCAAGCATGTTTTCGTGCATGTAATGCAGTTGAACAGATACTGTAATAAGAGAATTTGCTCCCTATAACATTAGTCTGTGAACCAGCCTGTGTTCATGGAACATGTGATCCTGACACTCACACATGTCAATGTGAAGACAAGTGGGAAGGACCTGACTGCAATACACCTGGTGAGTGCATGCAATAAGATTGACACATATATAGTAGTTATGGTGTTAATGCAGATAATGCCATCTCCTTATATACGTGTCAGTCTGTGAACCAGCCTGTGTCCATGGAACATGTAATCCTGACACTCACACGTGTTCTTGTGAAGACAAGTGGGAAGGACCCGACTGCAATACACCTGGTGAGTGCATGCAAAAAGATAGACGTATAATATAGTCATCATCGTGTTACTGCAGATAATATCACCTCTTTATCTATGTATCAGTCTGTGAGCCAGCCTGTGTCCATGGAACATGTGGAGCTGATCACACATGTCAATGTGAAGACAAGTGGGAGGGACCGGACTGCAATACACCCAGTGAGTACAAGCAAATACATATAGCTATAAGCATATTGCTGCAATAGAGTTCCATGGTATGTACGGCGCACAACTCTATGTATGGTCATTAACCTGCACCTAATGATGAAACGCATGATGAGCAAGCATGTCTTCGTGCATGTAATGCAGTTGAACAAAGACAATAAATGACTATTTGCTCCCTCACATTAGTCTGTGAACCTGCCTGTGTCCATGGAACATGTGGTTCTGATCACACATGTCAATGTGAAGACAAGTGGGAGGGACTGGACTGCAATACACCTGGTGAGTACAGGCAAATACAGCTATGCATATTGCCGCAGTAGAGTTCTGTAGTACTGCACACAACTCTTTTTGTAGGGTCATTAACATACACCTCATGATGACATGCATGATGAGCAAGCATGTTGTCATGCATGTAATGCAGTTGAACAGATACTGTAATAAGGGAATTTGCTCTCTCACATTAGTCTGCGAACCAGCCTGTGTTCACGGAACATGTGATCCTGACACTCACACATGTCAATGTGAAGACAAGTGGGAAGGACCCGACTGCAATACACCTGGTGAGTGCATGCAATAAGATAGACGCATATATAGTCATCATGGTGTTAATGCAGATAATATCACCTCTTTATCTATGTATCAGTCTGTGAGCCAGCCTGTGTCCATGGTACATGTGGAGCTGATCACACATGTCAATGTGAAGACAAGTGGGAGGGACCCGACTGCAATACACCCAGTGAGTACAGGCAAATAAATAATATAGCTATGCATATTGCCGCAGTAGAGTTCCATGGTACAGCGCACAACTCTTTGTATGGTCATCAACATACACTTAACGATGACATGCATGATGAGCAAGCATGTTGTCGTGCATGTAATGCAGTTGAACAGATACAATAAAATGACTATTTGCTCCCTCACATCAGTCTGTGAACCAGCCTGTGTCCATGGAACATGTGATCCTGACACTCACACGTGCTCTTGTGAAGACAAGTGGGAAGGACCCGACTGCAATACACCTGGTGAGTACACGTTACTACATAATAACCATTATTTTGAGAAGGAAGTACCAGTGATGGTACTATTATAGCAAAGTTGTGTGTAATTCTCACACGCAGTTTGTGACCCCTCGTGTGTTCACGGAACGTGCAATCCCACCTCACACACATGCACTTGTGATGAAGGCTACCAAGGCTCTGACTGCAGTACACCATTGCCTGGTGGACCTAAACCAGAAACTGAAACTGGTAAGTAGCATTACTTGAGTAACAATTATAAACTTAAATATACAACATAATTCTATTATTATGGAGTATGATACGTAGTAGTCCATATGTAGGATTGACATGGAAAAAACATGGTTAACATAGTATGATACACTAGCTAACACAAACTTGTTTCACCCAAAAGCCAATGGTAGCTTTCAGAAGTGTTTTATGGTTCAGTGTGACACACCAGATACTCTGCAACATATACGAACAAGTGGGGTGAATAGGAAGAGCGCACTCAGTCCAACTAAACTCTATATCTAACCCTATATCAATCCGTTTAGCCTTATGTATGTATATATATAGCCATATGATCATCTTGCCCTTTATCGATCTCTTTAGTCTTATGTGTGTCTTGCTTTGCCTGCCTAACCCTGCATATGCCTGTATTGCAACTTATCCTTGTTCAAAATGGTTTTGGAAGATGTTTTGTGAGAAAGCCCTTTAAAATTTGTATGGTTTTGTGTCAATCCTACCTTTCCAATCCAATATACCTTTCTAATTCTATTTTTGACCAGTGTGTGTGTGTGTATGTACATGTGTGTGTGTGTGTGTGTGTGTGTGTGTGTGTGTGTGTGTGTGTGTGTGTGTGTGTGTGTGTGTGTGTGCGTGTGTATGCGTGTCACTATACGTAAGTAAAAGCACACCGTATTTAACTGTATAAAGGCTGGGTGCGTTTAATTGCCGGGGGTAAAAGCAGCCGTATACAATGACCTGGTCTATAGCCAGGTCTCGAACTAATGCCAGGTCTCAAAGAGATAGAAACCATGCATTAGTACCAAGATCTGTACAAGAATGAATTATGCACGTGACAATAACCATAGTCTGATACAGGGTATGCTGCAAACTGGGGGTTGAATAAAGGCACTGCAGCTTTCCATTGGCTCTAACAGGACTGAGAAAACAAAGTTCACGTGCCAACAAGCCACTTTGAAGTGCATATTGCGGGGAGGGTTAAGTCGGCGGAGCAGCCGGCAATCCTCTGTGCCTTTGTGGCTCATTTCGTCTTCCAAGTTCTCCACTAAATCCTCAAACCTTGACAAACTTCCAAAGCTTCCCCTAATTCCCCTGTGTAGACTGTGTATGCAAGTGGATCTTCATTTCTTGTTAAGAGGTCATGCGTTCTCTTCACTCCTCATCAACGCATGTTTGCCACCATTTTTTGATGACTGCAATAATCGATCAAGGAACGCATAGTCAATTATCATCGATTGTAAACATCTAGATTGGTTTCTACTATTGTTTGTCCTTCGATAATGTGGACAAAGATATCAAAAGGAGCAAGGCTACCCTGTAGATGCTACAAAATTATTCTAACAACTTCCTCCTGTGTCACGGCAGACTTCGGATTTTGCTCGTAAGTGGTAAGATGTCCTCGTTCCATGGTTTCTTATTCGATTGAACCCAGTTATATATATATATATATATATATATATATATATATATATATATATATATATATATATTCTTCTGTCAAGTAGCATCTGATTCATTGACCCATCCATTCAAATGGGCTTCCTGTTGGGAATCCCTGGTGTCTTTGAGCACATTTACACCATCTCTGCAACAATCCACAATGCCAAGGAACTTGGGAAACCTCTTTACATGACGTTCATAGATATTGCAAGTGCCTTTCCCCGTCACCTATCATGAAGTACATACGTGATGCATACTCTCAACTTTAAAGCTTCGTATCATGCAAGTTCAAGTTGTGAATGGTCTTCTGAGATCTTTGCAATAGAAAGAGGTGTCTTTCAAGGTGACAATCTGTCGCCTTTGGTTTTCCTTATCGCATTTAGTCCCATTATCACCCTAGCCAGCTCCAACAAATCTTTAGGTTACTCACTTCACTTTGACATTGACTGCTCACCACCAACCGTGAAAGCACCTATAAGATCAATCAGATCCAAGCTTGATGAACAAATTTAAAGTTTTACTCCCGGACCACCAGTCCGCATAGAGTCAAGGCTTACTGTGATGATCACACCCTCATCTCCACAAAACGGGATGAACACAAAGAGTCCCTGGCCCTGATTGTTGTCCATTGCAAAGATTTGAACCTTCATCTGCAACCATTCGAGTCTGTTTCTCTTGCTTTTGTTGGAAAAAGATCCAACCCTGTCTCCTTCCCACTTTCATTTGGTCAAATGAACACCAAGTATCCACAACTGTCCAAATTTCTAGGGAAAGTGGTAGCAGACATGCAGTCCAAAATCCACTGGAGTAAAAGCAGCTGATAGATTAAAATCTCTCATTCTACCCCAGGTCGATGCTATTGACCAATGCAAAATCAGAGGGAGTACAAGACATGGATCTTAACTAACGTTCTTCTACCATCCTTACACTTTCATCTAATGGTTAATGGCATGCATTCCCAATAGTCATATCTATTCTCTCCAAAGGCAGCTGACATCTAAACTGAAAGAATGTCTACACCTCCCTCGTCGCACCACTCTAGCCGCACTTTTTCATCCTGGAAGGCCTTGGCCTGAAATTTCTACCGCAATGTTTTGAGGAAGCCAAAGCAAGCCTTTTCACCAGTATTACCTGTTCCGCTGATCGATGCCCTGTTTATTGAATGCCTGCCTTTGCTACACAATTCCCACTTCCTGCAGTCAGCCCACAACCATTCAAGCACTGTAGATGCTTTCCAAGATGCTGTTGATAGATTCAGAGCTCAGGCTCAACCAGCCAAGAAGAAAGGATCCTAGTGGAGTGCAAGAAGACCATCTCCGAGTCAGGCAATTATACACAACACAATGGGATACACACCTAGAGCACCTTACAGTCAAAAACAGCCTCGCTGGTATATTACCACTTGGAGCTGATGATCATCTGTGGAACAGGTTACTGACTGCATGGCACACCAGCTGGCCAACTCTCCTTCGTGATTCGTGCTTTGTGTGATTGCTTGCTCACCCCTACTTCTCTCGTGTGTTGGGGCTACTCCTTGAGCCGGTCATGTCCATTATGCAATGATCCACACTGCAATGTACATCATGTTCTCAATTGTGCCCCCATTGCCCTTAACTGACGGGAGTTACACTTGGCGACATGATCAAGTTCTAAGCAAGGTCTACTCCTTCCTCTTTTCTTTTTCCTAAAAGCCGAAAGGAGGAAGTTCCTTCTTAAAGTTCATAAAGTTCCTTCTATCTGCCGCCACCAAGGTATTTGGGGATCTTCCAAACCACAGAGCCTGTAAGTCACCACCAGCGATAGTGCCTCCAGATAATGCAGTCACCACTGCAAGACCAGACATTCTCATCCTCCATGACAGGAGAATCACCACTGTAGAGCTGGCAGTCTCTTGGAACAGTACCAAGAGCATCCAAATGGCCAGAATAAGGAAGATGGGAGAAGACAACTACCAACTCCTAGTGTCAGACCTGTCTTCCCATGGATACTCTACCAAGTTCCTCACCCTGGAAATTGAGTGCCTGGGGCATTATTCCTCTGGAGGCTTAGGTGTCTGCAGTGTAGTTCAGCTTGCACCTTCCGCCTTATTGGCCTCGGCTGCTGGCTGCCTTGCTCTCACAAAGAAGATCCTCCCTCCTCTCCTCCAGTCCACGACATTACTGGGAGTAGAAGGACTGTGGAAATCCCGTACCCCCGATGCTCCCCCTTCAAGCCTCTCCGATACCCAGCAGGAGGCTTGGGATTCTCCACAGGTACGTTAGAGCCATTTTCAAGCTCCTTCTTGAAGGAACCAAGCAACCAGTTTCACGAGCAAGACTACCGGGGGCTTTCACAAAAGAATCAGGTGCTTGGCTCAATGCCCTGCCTGTCTCATCATTAGGGCTAAGACTGGATGATAATTCTATCACCATTTCTGTTGGCCTCTGCTTGGGAGTTCCTATCTCCTGGCCACACATGTGTAGGAAATGCGGGACACATGTGGACAAGTATGGGCTGCACGGGCTCAGCTGCTGCCAAAGTCGGAGTCGCCATCCTCGCCGTAATGCCATCAATGGTATCATTCACCGGTCACTGACTGCAGCTGAAGTACCCTGTCAGGTTGAGCCCCAGGGTCTCTGCCAAACTGATAGGATCGAAGAGGCCTGATGTTGTAACACTGCTAACATAGAGGAGTGGTATGTAGGCCTCGCATCTGGGATGCCACCTGCTCGGACACATTTGCTCGCATTTACTCCAGCGTGGCCTCCATCAGGGCTGGGGTAGGAGATGCAGCAGAAACCTGTAAAGCAGCCCAATACCGCCATCTCCTAGCAACACACATGCATATTTGCTCCTGTAGCCATCAAGACATCTGGCAACTTCGGTTCCGATACTCACCATTTCCTAAAGGAGATGTCTTAGTGCCTCAAAAGTAGCTTAGGGGAGACCCTCTCATACCAGTTCCTTGTACAACAGCTCTCTTTGGTGGTTCAGAAGGCAATGCCCTGAGTATCCTGGGAACTTTGCAGCAATCTTCTGCATTTGATGATATAGACTAACTGATGCATTGTTGAATTCGTTTAGCTGTAATTTGCATGGATTATAGTATCTTGAACTGCAGTTTCTTGTAGTAAATCTTTATTGGTATATTTGTTTAGTTTATGTTTCTTGTATTCTGCATTGGTGTACATTATAATGCATTATAATTAATAATATTATATATATATATATATATATATATATATATATATATATATATATATATATAGTGAAATCTCCAATTTAACCCACATGTATCTTCTACAATTAGACTGTAATTTCCTGTTTAAGCTGTTTTTCTACTTGCTTCCTTTGCCTGCCACTGTGTCCTTTGTGTGTGTACTCTTGATGTCTTCTCCCCATGTGTAATTGCTTTGCCATGATAAGATTGATAATATTGCTGAGGGCAAGGGCCATTTTGGCTACAACCAGTGATGATTATGTATATAATATATACATACATATATATATATATATATATATATATATATATATATATATATATATATATATATATACATATATGTCATATTATATATAATAATAATATTATATAAACGACATGTGCATGGTATGTTATAGCATGCATGCTGACACCATTTCCTCCTACCAACTATAGCTTCATGTCCATCTGTACCTTTGGATATCCACTTTGTTGTTGACACTTCTAAAAGCATCAAGGATCATCAGTATGAACAGCTAAAACAGGCTCTGGCAGACTTAGCAGATCATTTTGACATTGGTCCTGGTTCTGGGCAAGCAAGAATAGCTGTTGTTGGATTTGGAAGGAATGCAGAGCGATTCTTTGACTTTGATGATCACTTGGACAAAGCCAGTGTTAAAGAGGCAATTATGAACATGGGAAGAGTGGCACGATACACGGCAACAAGAACACACCTCGGGATAAATTTAATGCTGGAAACATTTGACGGAGACTATGGTAGTAGACCTGATGCAAAGCATATTTCAATAGTATTCACTGATGGTAAATCAACAAAGCCGCAACAGCTCCAGCAAAGTCTCGAAGGCATGAAAGATAGAGACATCATTCAGCATGCTGTTGGCATAGGAAAAGGTATTGACCATGAAGAACTTCTACAAATTGCCCTGGGCAACCCCAATCATGTGCATGAAGTTAGCAGCTTTGATAAACTACGCGAAATACTAGCTGGACTGAGCAATGTTGGATGCAGTGAGTAATATACTTCCTTCGCATGATTTATAACATACATCCATAGTAATTATTGCTTGCATGGTCAGGGGTGTCACACTACTTATTTTAGCTATATATAACCACAATACTAACTGATCATAATAATATTATTATGAAAACTGTCAGTGAATAATGTATAAACATGGTCGTCTAACTCACCATTAGTTAATACTTCACAAACCTGT
>CAUJGJ010000006.1:724197-729197 GCA_963170055.1 Halisarca cf. caerulea
GAGTTCAGGTAAATATATCTCTGCAATGTTCCAAAGAAAATGCTATAAACTGAACCCAAACGCAGCCAATCTTTGCTACCATGAGAAGTGAACTTAGAAAGTCCTCTGGTAGTATTCTGATCGCTGACTCCCTTTAGAAACTTTATATTTAGCGGTCAGATTGCTTCATTGAATTTCTGAAAGTCAAGAACACTTACCCAAAATACATGAACAGATGCTATAATAGTTAAGACATAGGCACTCGGGCTGTATGGTATATAAAATTGGCTAATTTGTAGATGGTTGCGTCACTCATTTTATGCGTAACTAATAGTCTCATGAACCAAACCCTACTCACCCATACACACCATAGCTGAGGAAAATCCAAATACATGATCATCATTGCATCATCAAGAAAAATGGCTCCCAATTCATACATAATTTTGGCAAATTTTGTTTCAATCTCTACAGGCTGTGAGCCTGTGTGTGTCCGTGGAAACTGTAATCTTGAAACAAAGGAGTGTGAATGCCCTCCACAATGGACTGGAGATGTCTGCGATACCCCAGGTACGTTTTCCTTCCATTGCATGTCACAGTGTATACAAACACACATTGATATTACTGGGTTATCTCACACAAGTCCCTGCTAACAACTGAGTGTATACTAATACTTTCCTAGTATGTGAACCAGAATGTGTTCATGGAACATGTAACAGGGATTTTCAGTGTGAATGCGAGGACAAGTGGGAAGGTCCTGACTGCAATACCCCTGGTGAGAACCACATGCATTGAGCCTACATCTTACACTGCATGAACAGTACTGTCACATTACCATTATGATAACAGGTAAAGCTTTGTATTATACGTGCCATGTGACATCCACATTTACACAATATAGCATCCGTTATCATGGTAATGGCACATTCATATGGTGATTTTAGTATGCATAAAACATGGGCGTCTAACTCGTCGTGAGTTTATAATCGAATCTAAACGCAGGTATGTTATGACACTTTTTGCAGTAAAACAATATGGCTGCCATTTCCTAATGTCTCAAATCAAGCGCCTTGTTTAGTCTTGCTATTTGTCTAAAACCCCAAGAAACCATCTAGATAGCAGGCTGAACATTCATATTTTGATCTTGTGTAATTTAAAAAGCTGAAAACATGTTGTATCTGTTGCTGTACGCTTTCGTGAACTACATCAAAATGAACATATACACAGAAAGGTGGAGATGAAGACCTCCGAGTTTTAACACAAACGTCGATTCATAAGACACCGCATATCCAAATCCTACTTTCCTGATTAAGGGAAGATCGGCAGTCACGTCAAAGGTTTTCTACTCCAACAGGACGGCTGTGGCAGCAAACAGCGTGACAAAAACTAAACGGAAAGACCGAATAACTTTCCTAATCAGATTTCCGAGTATAGTCCTTAAGGGATAATCTGTCAACGTTTCAAGCACAGAAGTAGTGGTTTAGATCTCGGATCCGCCTTTTTTGAAATAACTTTCTTATGGAAAAGAGCTCTCCTCAAGCCCTTGGTCACATGACACCACATGTTCTCAAGTACAGAGAGGCTACTTTATGCACCTTCATATGCGAAGGCAAGCTAGAGCTTTTGAAGCTCGATTGCTTTCAGATCTGCACGTTCACAGTTTACTACGATCCATTTACTAAGTTGGTTGGCCAGAATCCTTTCTATTGATGGTGCAACAGTTTAAATCTTGAATACTGGGAAGGTGGTCACATGGCAAAAACGTGATGAATAGTATTAGCCATGACGATTTAATCGCATACCAGTCAGTTAAACCACAAAATGGCCTTTACAACCACGAATCTGCCATAACTCACCTGCGAAAGAAGCCTAGCTTTGGCACTGCGAGAAGCGAACTCAGCATCGTAGCTCAGAAAGTGTTATGTTGGGATTCTAACTGCCGATTCCCTTCGGAAACCCGATATTTATAGTGTTCAAATTGCTTCGGCGAATCCTGAGAAGTCATTAACACTAGCCCAAAGTCCACATTGCTAAATAGTTAAGACATAGGCACTCATGCAGGCTATATGGCTTATAAAATGCCCTCAGGACTCGGCATTTAATATGCCATACAGCCCTCCCACCTATGTCATAACTACTAAATACACCATACAAGCATGTTGTCATGCATGTAATACAGTGGAACAGATACTGAAATATGTGTATTTGTTCCCTTGAGCTGTGAACCAGCCTGTGTCTATGGATCCTGTGATCCTAATACTCACACGTGCTCTTGCTCTTGGTCCCTCTGACCAATAAATGCAAATTATTTGCTAACTATTGTGGGAAGCCACTTTCTATCTGGGCAGTACGAAGTACAAACAAAGAGCAATCTATTAGTAAAATTTTGTTTATATCAAATATCCAAGTACCAGCCACCAGAAATTATAATAGCTGAATCAGCATATTTTCCAACTGACAATCATGTGATGGCCTACACAGTGGTCTGGGGATGACTGTGATAAGCCAAATAAGTACCTGCTTATGTAATCATTATGACAGATTTGTATGCATATAATATTATACATATGATATAGTAATTGTGGGAAGACATGCATCTTCTATCTGTACATTAGTGAAAAGACAATTAACAATCTACTAGATGAATCTTTTGTTCATGCTAACATACAAGCTCCAACATTTGTCATAACATACAGCTATAATATTACAACTCATGACAGTTTTGTATAATATTATGCACTTGGTCTAAGAAATGACTTGAAACATCTATAAGATGAAATTAATTTATAATGTATTTGACAATGAGCAGATCATACTAAAATGTTCTCCCAGACCATATCACATAGCCCTATAATGCAGGTTTATGTAAATTATAATGCTTACAGTCACTTTAACTGCATTGAATAATGCATACATACATACATATATATACATATATATATATATATATATATATATATATATATATATATATATATATATGTATATACATTATTATATATATATATATATATATATATATATATTATTATTATTATATATATATACATTATTTGTTTTGCATGTATTGATGCATCATATAGATTAATGGTGCTTTATTGGCTGATTTGCTTGCAGAATGTACTGAACAAAATGCAGATATAGTGATAATCTTAGATGCCTCCAACAGTATGGATGGGGCAGAGTTCAACATTGTTAAGAAATTTGCAACTGGTATAGTGATGGGTCTGGATATTGGAGAAAGCAAAACCAGAATTGGAGTAATTAAATACAAGAAGATCGTGTATCTTGTGTTTGGACTGATCAAATATTTTACTATCCCTGCAATTAATACTGCTATATGGAAAATAACTAGATCCTCACTTATACCATTTAACTGGGGAACTTCAACAGCAGGAGCACTGAACATGGCTGTCAACCATTTGGAGGCAAAAGGACGATCTGGGGTTCTGAAGAAAATAATAGTCATCACTGATGGCAGAGCCACTGATGAATCAAAGCTTCCTGCGGCCATTGCAAGATGTGAAAATGCTGGCATTAAGCGATATTCTATTGGAGTAGGCTCTGGAATCAATTGGGAAGCTAAGGCTGAACTCCGTCAAATAGCAGGGAGCCAAGACAGAACCTTTGTTTCACCAACATTCTCTGCTGAAGCTCTTTATGAAGTTTTGTCTAAGCTGACAAGGGAACTTAAGTGTGATTAATAGCAGGCCAGGTGAGTTAAGCACATAATAACTAAAGACTATCTTATTATAATGGAGGTACGCCGATATTTTGTTCGCACTAATCTAACAAACCGTGCGAAGAATTCGCAGTGGACTTTTACCAAGTTGAATGTTCCTAGCGCTATTCGGTGGGTGACTTCGAAGGGGTTTCTTTCCGTTTGCTTGCGAAATGAAGGATTTTAGATATTTGCCTGTACTTGGCCACGAGGCGCCATATTTATAGTTTACGAACGAAAGCGTTCAAATACACCATGTATACGGCTTTTCCTTTACAATCCTTTGTCCGGTAACTCCTCCTAGGAAAAGAAAGCGATCCCTTTATGGCCTCCGTAGATCATCGATACGACAATCGCAGAGTGTTATTAACTATATAGCGGAAAGTGGTCTCTTCACGAAACGTGAGCGGCTATAATCTGCCTCGGAGAGATCGGCCATTTTCCACAATGTGTGCGGTATACGGAATTTTTCGGAGAATACACGATACGCTACGCTGACACGCATGCATGTGTGGCAAAACTTGACTCTACAAAATAACTGACTCATAAACACAACAGAAAACACACACAGTCAATGAAAGTTAGGCTATAACACCAATGCAACAAGTATGTGTGGCACAATGCTCTAATTCTATCCTTATATAGCAAATTGTAGTGGGATGTGTTGCAGTGTGTGCTGTGTGTGTGTGTGTGTGTGTGTGTGTGTGTGTGTGTGTGTGTGTGTGTGTGTGTGTGTGTGTGTGTGTGTGTGTGTGTGTGTGTGCGCACGTGTGTGTATGGTATGCGTATGTGTGTGCATGTGTGTACATATGTGTGTATGTGTGTACATGGGTGTGTGGTGTGTGTGTGTGTGTGTGTGTGTGTGTGTGTGTGTGTGTGTGTGTGTGTGTGTGTGTGTGTGGTGTATGACAGTGTGTGTGTGTGTGTGTGTGTGTGTGTGTGTGTGTGTGTGTGTGTGTGTGTGTGTGTGTTATGATGTGAGAGAGAGAAAGTGAGATGGAGGGAGGGAGGGCGAGAGGGAAGGGGGATCGAGTGTGAGGGGTGTGTGTGCGTGTGTACGTGTGTATGTGTGTACAAGTGTGTGGGGGAGGGGAAGGGAGGGAGGAAGAAAAGGTAGGGGAAAGGAGGGAGAGAGAGGTGTGAGAGGTGTGCGTGTATGTGTGTATGCATGTATATGTGTGGGGGGAGAAGGAGAGAGGGAGTGAAGGAGGGACGGAAAGAGGTGTGACAGGTGTGTGTACATGTGGCATGTAAGTGTGTATGTGTGTACGTGTGTGGTGTGTGTGTGTGTTTGTGTGTGTGT
>CAUJGJ010000006.1:734197-748197 GCA_963170055.1 Halisarca cf. caerulea
ATTAAGTATTTAATTTAATTTTTCTATTTATTTCATCCACATACAGTGCAACTTGCAGGTCACATGGATACTGAGACAATTAACTTTAAGTAATTAATAGTTTTAACAAACATTGAATACCAAGCTTTTCATCAAAATATTTATACTTTATTATGAATAGCTATATTAATAGGTAGGAAGTAAAACTACTTTCATTGAAATCATAAGACTAGTGAATCATTACTTACTTATACCAGGAATCATTATATTATTGCCAAACACAGTGATGTTAGATTATTGACGATTATGGCAACAAAGCGCAGCCCTGCTTGGTTAGTTTGGCTAGTTAGTCTGTGGTGATTGAAGCTTAACCACCTGTCAGCTAAAATGGACTGTCCTGTATTATATATATAGGCTCTGTAGCCACGATATTTGCAATAATGAACAATTATCTCACAATATTTCTTGATGGAATTCGAAGATGCAAAACACTAAAATCATATTAACCTTTCATGCCATGTGCAGGGCAATAAATTCCCTAACAGCCTATAACTGCTTGGAATTTGGAGGTACACACACCGAATTCATAATAATATTATAATGTCATTGAAAATTGTGCACAACATGCCATGAAACTTGGGCAAGTTTAGCGATGGCCATTTTTAAACTCTTATAGCTATAAGAGGTGTTATTAATATTTTGTATCTATAGTGGGCCATCCTGCGTACTACTAGGCTGAAATGCTGGTTAGTTTGTGCTTTTGACCTTAGCTGACAAACAGGGTATTGTGGTTTCATATATAGTCTGGATACACCTCATTTCCACAGTTAATCAATCAATCCTGCATGAGGGATTTCACAAAAAATTTCACACATGCAATAGCACACATCCATTGACTAAACAAGACTTAGGTGCATGTATAGCCTAAAACATACTGCCACCATATAGCCTGTGTGCATAATATAAATCAATGCCATAAATGGAAATGTCATGCATCAAAATATCTTTTATAGAGCACTTTGAAATGTGACTGAAGGCAAAATTGTAAATGGCTCACATCTGAACGTGTGATCATCCAATAGATGTTAAAATTCATATAATATGGTTGTCCCTTTGAGTAATATAGTTTGATTCTCAGTGCATGTGGACAGGAATACAACTAACACTTCCAGTTCTGTACAGTGATATTCAGTAAAATGTGATGATTCTCTAAAAGGGGTGATATCAGCATAATGATATTAATAATATGTACTATACAACCAAATTTACTACAGCAACACACACACTTCACATCTTCATGCA
The DNA here is from genome assembly GCA_963170055.1 of Halisarca cf. caerulea. NCBI lineage: Eukaryota > Metazoa > Porifera > Demospongiae > Chondrillida > Halisarcidae > Halisarca > Halisarca cf. caerulea. The sequence goes on from CAUJGJ010000006.1 coordinate 735,479, forward strand.
TTGCACATACATAGTGTTACAAACACATAACATACACACAATGTCATGCATGCAGCTGCATGGAATAGATTGAATACACTCAAATGTACACAGATACATACACGCCAAATACACGTGCAGAAGTCAACCATGAATAACTAACCACTCTGGAAAGAAACCAGTGACACAATTACTGACCATAACCACGAGATTGTCATTGGTTAGCTCTGTCAAAGTGTTACTTGACTCTCATCTTTCAACTGGAAAACAGCCTTGTCACCATATGTGACCACCAACTTTGTGTACAAAGCATTATAAATACCGAATTACAGCAATATTATATACTAGGCCATGATACTAGTATCATACAATAATTATATATTATTAATAGTAAGTTTCACTACAACATGGAAATATGTTGAGGCTTCTTTATCAGTTGATATGTGGTACTAACTCTTGCTTACAGGATCTTTATTACAGCAAATAATATTATAAAACAGAATACATTCTGAGTGCTTGACAATCTAACATAATTTATAATGTTGTAATATAATACAGCAGCTAGGCCAAATGTAGCTTCTGTTATTGCCGTTCATGGAGAAGGACCGTATTTTGAAGGTTAAGTATCCAAATTTATCTGCTCTAAGATTCTTAAACTGTTTCTACCTGAGGGAGAAGGAAAACATAAGTATTGGAACCGAAATTTCATCAAATTGGTAGAATTACAACTGTTTCAATACACATATAAACCAGACTGAGTGTTTTAGCCGGCTATCCCTTTTTACTCATCAAATGATGACTTGAATCATCAAATGACAATCTAAACATTATGAGCATGCAGTCAGTGGTCACTTCAACCACTTGTCTATAACCAAGGGAGCATAACACTGTTGAATAATGTGCAGTGACAAACCTGCAATGTCTGTAATATCGAATTTTTCGGCATGCATGGTAGACATTTTCATGATCAAAGTAACTCTTCTGTTTGAAAAACACACACTCAGAATATTCCATTGTAGATACTATTTGTCATTTGGGAGGGTATAGACAAAATCTATTATAGTGATACACTCCGTACCACCTGCGCGGTCAATGAAATTGGCTTGACCAACGTGTTACGTCATAACATTATGCCAGTTATGTCATTTCTTCCGTGTTATTACTATAAAATGGACAACTATTTGCAGGACATTCACATGAGCGGAGAGATCTATATCTTGCAGTCTTTAGGTGAAGATGCTATACAACCTCTTATGTGAGTTAAGTATCAATGATGGTGATTGGGCACTTATATGCACTCCTGAACAGTATATATGCACACGGCCACCTATTTAACTGTCATAAGGGGCATTGACTATCCTGCAGCTGGTTGAAGTCCCTTACATTGACAACCATGTCTACCACTCTTTTACGTAAGGCTGCCACATGCACAACTGTTCATGGTCTCAGTGGTACTCGCCTATTTCCACCGACTATAATTATGCCATTGAATATGGTTATGAATATGTTTACAATCAAGCTTAATGACATATATAGCTGGCTGGCTCTGTCAGCTATGCATGTTGCTGTCAAGGAATACTGTACTATGAACACTCTCACTGCATGGTGGAGGTGAAAGGAGTTAAAATCAATCAATGTTTTCCAAAACTATGTAATACAATAGTAATGTTTTCCAATACTATTAAATTGACTTCAGTGAAACATATAATATTGCTGTTTTACATAATATTATATAAAAGATGCCTTGATCATATATTATACTGTACATACTAGGTGTGCACCATGTATGTGCAAAACTGCGCTGATTACATGGTATACGCTGTAGTTTACATAGTTTCATCATAATATAGATATACACCACTATAGTATCCATATGGTTTTATTAACCAGAGTCAGTTCTGTCGTTTCATTTTGCATAAAATTGGTGCTGAGTTTGCGAGTACGCTGATCTGTGAGTCAGCTTACAATTTGGAGTATTTAAATTCACCACATTATAGGGGGCAGTGTATCTAAGTTCAAATGAATGTAACAGTGAAATCTCTCTATAACTGACACTTTGGGAACCAAAAAACAGTTTAATATACTACAGAAGTTTACACTTAGTCTATTCAGAGGTTATCTTATATGTATCATAGTAATCTATCTGGACACACTAAAGTAGTCTGCATTGTTAACAGATAGATTATCAGTACCAAATGAAAAAAATATTGTTAATGCCATTGTAGCTAAACCATATTTCAGCAATAGTGGCTAATTTGCACGGTACCCACCTTGCAACCAGCCCTACTAGTTGCATGGTGGTTTCTTGTATAATGCTACTAATTTGCTTAAATTCCAGTTTGCTCTTGCTGTGGTATTGATATGTATCAAATTTCCTTCATGTCTGCACAATTGCAAACTTCAGATCAGACCATGAGGATTGACAGCAGTTATGCAATCCAAGCAGTTTTGCATCCGTTTTGTTAATGTTGCATTCGATGTTACTGTAGGATGGTGGAGTACATACTCCACTGGTCATGTAGTGAGTATTTCAACACCATTTCCAAGGAGTTGCTTTAGCCACAGTCAATATTAACTGATTTATATATAGAATAAAATTATATATAACTATACTTTGTTTCAGCTAATGCATAGCTGTAAATGCTGTGAGTATATTGCCTATAACAATAATACAAATTACAAAGTTTGAAATAAATAATGTATCAATGCTGGCCTTGAGGGTGCCATAGTCTGAAAATTCATATGCACATAATATACAGATGTTCTTGCACATTCGTAGACATGTAGCACAAAGTGACCCATAAAATGTCCGACACAAAGGTTACCTAATTTGGTCAAACAAATGACAGAACGGGGAATCCTACTGTTTGTGGGAGGAAATTAGCAAATGCTCTACAATTTTCTTGGAATATAATACACTGTATTGAAGTATCGTATGATAAGATTGCAGAGCTCTCCAATACTATAGGGTATGACTGCATGGGTCGTTAGGGACAAAAACACATTTGACTTTAGCCAATGGCATGTCTCATGCATACAGTTAATTCAGATAATTTTCACATCGTTGTATAGCACACTTTAGTCCACTTCCACGGGTGAGACTTCAATGTGACTTACCCTTAAGGCCGACTTGTAACTTTTGTGCAATCGAATCCCTTGTTGGACTAATATATTGTCGCGATGACTAATTCATGGGAATCTTGATCTGCCTACCCTTAGCAATGAAAACAGCTAACCTCCCTATCTGCTCAGTAATAATGTGAAAAATTTTAGAAACATTACCATTACTCCGATTGAAAATGCTTGAATCTGTTCCACATTTACAACCAGGAAATGATGGATATCTGCTGCATGAATTCATTCTTTTTACCATGCTCCCATTGTCAACTCTGCTAAGAATTATAACTAAAACAAGTACAGTATTTCAAAGCACAGTCTGTGCAGTATTATTGGTGGTCTATTATGATAATATGTATCTCACAGGTTTCTCTGTGCTGACAGGATTGGCAGTGTGTCAGCAAAATGGTGATCCAACAAGTGAGTATCACACCCAGAGAGAAAGTGACTAACTGAAAATTGAAAGCTATATATATTCATTGGTGTAGGAAAGATTAGTACTGGGGGGGTAAGCCCCTCTAGCCCCCATGGTTTGTACACCTATGATATTAGCCATCACATTGAGTATATATTATTACTAGATGTATGCAAAGTGCAGTACTCGCGAGACAGTGCGTGGTCAGCGTCGACGTCACATACACATGACCGTCACGTGGCAGAACATGTCGACCGAGATGGCTGACCAATTAGCAGCCCCCAAACAACACAGTCAGAACCCTGCCAAAAGCAAAGACAAATTTCAGCAAACAAAAAGGTCGTCCCGAGATATGGCCTAGTTCTGTGCTTTAATGCATCGATCGCTTTTCTACAATAGCGCTATTCGGCACCAGGAGGCAGAAAGTGAGTTTTTATTTCTCTGAATAGCGAAGTTTTAGTAAGACTAACGAACGAATCTATTGCCTAGCCTCGAAGAGCACAAACATCCCTCTTAGTCAGTTTTAGCTACTGCAACTTTCGACGAGCACCTTCCAAGTAATTCGCTTCCAAAGTGACCTTAAAGGGGACAAAATCAAACAAATGTTACCTGAAAATCAATCAAATGCGTGGGTAGCTCAAACCCACTCCGCTAAGGCAACGGAAATAGAAAACTCGCTACGCTCGCAATAATTATATAGGACTCTGCATGATACACACCTGGTCCATCGAAAAGAATATAATATAAAATTATACAAAAGCACCATTCTTGCATGGGTTGACCACTCCTCATTCCAAAATACTATAATATGTGACAGTCGCCAGTAGAAAGCAAACTTTTAAATTACTGGAACCCAGACATGCAGTTTTGAGATTTTACATCATTCTATGTAGACTATTTCCTGCATGTTTTGCAGCTTTTTGTCCTTTTTCCTACAAAATCACAAGCTGACAAGTATTTATATGACTGTTAATGATATATGCAGAATATACAATGGTACACCCTATCTATCAGCCTCTGCTGTACTAATTGAAGCAGCTGTCCGGCAGAAATCACTTGTTACATACACTCTTAATATGTCTCTTAAAGGAAATCAAAATTCAGATTCTGAAATGTTTTCTATACATTATCACGAACCACAGTAGTGGTTCATATTCAGGGAACATGGCCACTCATTCATTAGAACGGACTGTACTTTCACTGAAAACTCATTTGTGGTACATTTTGGAGCTACATTTTGGAGCTCCATTTTGGAGCTCCATAAACAGCTTATTGGCTTTACGACCATGTAAATATTAACTATAATATTCCCTACAATTATATAGATTCCTGTCCACCGGTCCCGCTTGACATTCACTTGGTAGTGGACACATCCAAAAGTATCAAGGAGGACCAATTTCTAAAACTTCGAAATGCCCTCAGTAGTGTAGTTGACAGCTTTGATATTGGCCCGGGTGACAGGCAAACACGTGTTGCAATGGTTGGATTTGGGAAAGTAGCAGAACGCTACTTCGATTTTGATGATCACTTTGATAAAGCCAGTGTCAAAAATGTAATTGAAAATATGGATCGAGTTCAAGACTACAAAGGAACAGAAACTGGCCTCGGTATTAACTTGATGAAGGAAACATTTGAAGGAAACTTTGGAAGCAGACCTGATGCGAAGCACATTTCTCTAGTAATCACAGATGGGAAATCTACAGGTCCCAATGCACTACAACGAAGTCTACAAAGCTTGCAAGGCACCGACATTACTCAGTATGCTGTTGGAATAGGAAGTGGTATAGATAAAGGAGAACTACAAGACATAGCTCAAAACAATCCTGACCATGTCATTGAAGCCACTGACTTCGATGCACTAGTTTCCCTGGCCTCTGAAATAGCCAGTGATGTTTCATGCAGTGAGTTGTTGCAATTTTGTGCAATATGCTAGTACAATGGGACATTCCTAATGATTGTTGCTTTTTCTGAATAAAATAAGATTTAGTATAACTGTAACGTTATCCATTTTTTTACAGTCTGTGTGCCAGTATGTAAGCTTGGAACATGTATCCATAAAACTGCCACATGCGAATGTCCACCGGGGTGGACAGGGAAGACATGCAATACACCAGGTAAGTTCATTCACTGTTGTAGTAACAGTACACTGCTAACAATATGGCGATGCAAAATTTTAATGTCTATATATGTAGAATTAATCATACACATTATACCATATTATAATCTTATGTTAATTTATCACAATATCATGGACCAAAGAGATTCTGAATCACAATAACAATATTAATATGTACAGTTTAAAATATAATGCATTATTTAGTGGCATTTTCTTTCCATCTCTAATGCAGCATGTGATCCTGTGTGCATTCATGGTACATGCAATCCTACGACAATTAAGTGTGAGTGTGACAAAGGATTTCAGGGAGAGGATTGCAGTAAACCCATACCATGTAAGTAGCTGACAATTATGAGACTTTATAATTGGAATCCGCATCTGGTCATCTTCTTATAGTCTATAGGCATCCAATATATTTCCTCATACTACAGATCTACAAACACGTACACGTCATACAGTTCAACACTACATATCATGTATGCAACTTGCCTATACTCACTCTCTGCATTTGGTCTAATATACATACACAGTGAACCTCTGTAATCTGACAACCACTCAAAACCGGCTCTAAAATTAATATTAGCACACACATGCACCTATTCAACACAAAAACACCTCTCTAATCCAACAACCTCCTAATCCGACTTTATTTTGAAGTCCCAGTGGGTGTCAGATTAGAGTTTTTATAATATATATATATATATATATATATATATATACAGTCACGCCTGGATTATCCGGACTTGAGTTATCCACAAACCTGATTTATCCGACAATCAATTCAGCAACACTAACTATATATCTCTGTGCACACAAATTTGCCTCACTTATCCATGCAGCAACTTGGGTTATCTGACAAGTATTTTGGCTACAAACAGGGTCAGATAATCCAGACATGACTGGAAAATTCTGTATCATATAATTATATACCAACAAGCTTTGGTATCAGCAAACATGTAGGGTTATGACATACATGTAAGTGGCATTGAAAACAACAATAACTGTTTGCAAATGTATGACAGTGTTGACATTTATTGAGTTGCAATCTACCAGTATGTACACACATTCACAGAATCATTACAATAGAATCTGACCGGTATGTTGAAAATTTATTGCCCATTTCAGCTTGTAAACCTATATGCATTCATGGAACATGTAATAAGAAAACACAGAAGTGTGAATGTGACAGCGGATATGAAGGAGATGATTGCAATACACCAGTACCAAGTGAGTGGCCGAAGTTAACTTAAAGGATCAGAAAGCACTAGCTACAATAATAATTACAATTATATCATAATAATATCAATGTACATTGTGTTCGGTGGCACTAAAATTGTATGACATGGACATGCATGCACAGATTGAATGCCATACAATATAATATGGGATTAAAGTATTAACTATTATTATTATATAATAACTATATAATTATAATTATAAACAATAGCATTAACCTATGAATAATCTAGCACACCAGATAGGCTATGTTCTTCTAATAATAATGACTGCAGTATACAAGCAGTAAGAACAGATATCAAAGCATCCTTAAGCTTAAGTCAACATACGTTTAGAGGAAGGCATGTTTGCCTATATATTACATTCTCCCCTTTCACATGTAACTCGTGCATGGAGGTGGCCTTAAACCATCATGTCATGCATGGAGGTGGCCTTAACACATCATATTATGCAAAGCTGTATACGTAGATAATTCATGCAGTCATATACACTGTGTGACAACACTATAAATTATTATTTTATCCTACTGCTGTAAGCTATCTCAATGTATAAATTGAATGCCATTCAATAGTTACTGTACATTATTGTATTAATCATTTATATTGAACAATAACACATGTACTGGACCCTGCTGTTTTGAATGCTTATTCACTTGCATGTACTGGTAAGCATGAACTTCTGTATAACATATTTGCACTCCGTTTTCCAACAAAAGCTTGCAGACCTAATTAATAGTATAATTTGAATATGTACTCATGCATGGAACTTGCCAAAAGAAAACACTGTCACACACAGTGCAAATTAGTAAGTGGACACCAAGGAAATGACTGCAGTACACCATTACCTATATGATGTGGATGTAATTTAATTGGATTTAATTTAACACAGACTTCCAATCTAACATAAAATTGAAAATTTATAATAATCAGCACTGCCGTTGCAATGATTAATTTTTTATAATATATACATTGTCAATTAGGTTGCCCAACAATCCAACCATTGTCATGCAGGCCGGACTGTAGCAAACTTATCCTTCTAAAATTAACAGGTTTCACTAAATTATTATACACAGATTCAAATCAAAATTATTCACCTTCAAAGTTCACAGCATCTATTCATACTCCATGGACAGCCTTTGGCGACACTTTTCCTCACAACCAAAAAAGTGTAGTTGTGTGCACATGAGGTCTTCTAGAGAGCAAAAGAATTAATAGTAACTGTACATTAATTAACATTAGTATAGCTGCCGCTGTATTATAATATTCGTTTAAGTGTGCTGTAAACCAGAGAGAGTCTATTTAATTCACCTATTAATCAATAAGTTACAAAATAAAATATTTCGGTTTGCTTTTAATAGCATGTAAACCAGCATGTGTTCATGGAACTTGTGATAAGAAGAAATTAAAATGCAAGTGTGACAAAGGCTATAAAGGGAAGGACTGCAGCACACCAAAGCCTAGTGAGTCAATGTCAAAACCACTACCGTGATTACATAACATTATATCCTTACATAATATTGGCCAGCTAGACTAGTAAGTATCATCAATCCATTATACGGTAACTTTGAATACTTAGTACCAAATAATGACATTTATACTATTTATAGCCTGCAAACCCAAATGTGTCCATGGAAAATGTAACAAGAAAACGCGTAAATGCAAATGCAAGACAGGGTACCAAGGAGAGGACTGCAGCCAGTCGATACCTAGTGAGTTTAGGAATTGGTCAAAATTATACTGCAGCTATAACATTTTCCAAAATGCATGCTTTTGAATCTGTAATTTTCAGCACCAAGTGGGCCATTTTAAATTAATAAATCAAGGCACTCACCATGCATGCAAGAAACTAGCCACCACTCTTTCAAATATGATACACATCAGTACAGAACCTTGTTAAGAACCCTGACCCTGCACGAGGACAAAATTTCTACTTAATAACACAAACTATAAAATTATATAATTTCCTAGCCCTGATTAGTTTGCTGTAGGTACTGTACATGTAGCATGATCATATACTATAGGAAGAATTAAATTCTTAGGGATAAGAACTAATTTTGTTGGTCAAGTTCGTCTTAATGAGGCTTGATTGTAATTCTATTACATAACCAGTGCATTACATCTAATTCTAAATTTGTATAAGGCATTAGTGAATTAACTTATTAATGGGAATTGTTTCTGTAGCTTGCAAGCCTGTGTGTATTCATGGAACTTGCAACAAAGAAACTCTGAAATGTGAATGCGATGAAGGTTATCAAGGAAAAGATTGTGGCAAAAGTGAGTTGTCAAAATTATAATGTGTATGTGTGCGTGTGTGTGCGCGCGTGTGTGTGTGCGTGTGCGTGTGTGTGCGTGTGCGTGTGTGTGTGTGTGTGTGTGTGTGTGTGTGTGTGCGTACACGTTTCAGTCTGATATACGTTACTATACAATAATATCATGCATGTATGCCACACACAACACCCACTCACGTGCAGGGACATACCAAGGATTAAATTGTCTATTGAGGCAAAACTATGGACAATGTATCTAATATGCATATATAGGTAGAATGACCTGTAATTTTATGTTAACAAAATGGTGTCGAGAAAATTGCACACACACACACACACACACACACACACACACACACACACACACACACACACACACACACACACATGCACACACACACACACACACACACACACACACACACACACACACGTATACACACACACACACACACACACACACACACACACACACACACATGCACACATATGCATACATGCAATGAGATAAAAAAAACATATGCCTGTACACACAGAACCATAGATATTCAATTTCTCTACTTAGTACATAGTGTAATATTATATAAAATATGTATGGTGTAACTTTTTCTATTATCTATGGTGTAACACACACGGTAGGTATACTAGAGTACTAAGTATATCTATATTAGACCAAAGTGCAATTCTATCTATGTAATTAGTAATAATTTATGATGGATGTAAGATTACAGAGGTTTGAAAAGTACTGCATGCATTCGTATTATTTACAACAGCAATAAGTGGTGTTTGAATTGATAATGGTAATTTTTTACTAATAGTATAATTGCATATTATGCACAAAGTATTTTCCTCCACACTAATCCCTCCTCTGTATACCCCCCAATATATACAAGATACTATTAATTAATTACATTATAATAACAATAATACTTATGCATGACATATTTTCTAAGCTATTACGATTGACTGGGAAAACACCACCAGAATAGACAAAGAAGTATGATTAGTCGGAAAGCTAATGTAATGACCATGTACTGCATGTAGACGAATGAATCAAAATCTGGATGATTCTATTCAATGATATTGACAGTTTTGATCAATTGCAATGATCTGCAGCTGTCTTATTATAAGATCATTCAGTACTTACATAAATAATGCACCTAGATCACATGTATATGTATATGGGGTGTACAAGTTCTATAATATAATAAGCTGCAACATAAATAATAAGTAATAATATTCAACACATTGATTGTACTCTGTACCATTTATTTGAATGCATATAACAGAATGTATTATTCCAGAAGAAATGGATTTGATTCTGGCTTTGGATATATCAAATAGTCTGAACAAAAGAGAATATTCTGTTGTCAAAAACTTTGCTACTAGAATTGTTAACAGCCTTAATATAGGCAACACTAAGACAAGGGTAGGAGTGGTTAAGTTTGGATTCAAAGGCTCACTGGAGTTTGGCTTCACAAGATACTACACAGCTTCATCAATTAATAATGCGATCAACATCATGAAACGTCAACCCATGAAGCCCCAATTTGATGGCACAAAAACAGCACAAGCACTCAATGTGGCTGTGGACGAGTTTAACAATAATGGAAGACAATCTGGCAAAATCGAATGGAAATTAATTGAAATAACTGATGGGATGGCCACAGATAGGGTAAATCTCCCTGGTGCAATTCAAAGATTAGCTGATATCGGCATTGAAACTTATGCTATTGGAATTGGTGATTTTGTGAAAATGTCTTCTAAGCAAGGACCACTGGCAAGACAACAGTTACTCCAAGTTGCTAGGGATCCAAGTAGGGTTTTCATCTCACCTAGTTTTGATGAAGCTGTGTTGAGCGATGTCCTCCAGAAACTTCAAGAGGAGCTCGGCAAATGTAGTAAGTAGCATTTCATTCACAAACTTCAGCACACACTCAAAACATGCTATGCAGCATAATACTTAACTGCATTACACATTGTTATTATACGTCTGACACATGCACACACAGTTTAACTATTGTATGAGATCTCACTTATCCACACCTCATGCAGACATCCAGTTCACTCACTTCCCCAGACCGGGTATATAGTTCATATTCGAACACATCTGCAATAATCCTACTACACACTATACTTAGTCTACTGCTCCCTCACTTTATCCACAATTTCATTCAGAATGGATGTGTGCATGCAGATAGGTGAGGTCTGATTGCATAAGCAATGCTTGTGCATATTATAATAAATATATCCACACACACAGCCTGTGATCCAAAATGTGTGCATGGCACATGCAATCCCAAAACATTGACATGCGAGTGTGACAAAGGGTACGAAGGGGAAGATTGTAATACAAGGAAGAAAGGTGAGTGTTTAATAAGAGACTATATGTATATCGGAAAAATCAGTTACACTTGAGATAATATTATGATACATATATAATATACACTTCAAATGTATGTACAGTCACAGGTGCTATATATCCATGCACCAATGCACACACACAAACACACACACACACACACACACACACACACACACACATGTACACTGATGCACGTAATGATATGTGTATATTATAATATTTATATTATATATATATAAATATGTTTAATATACAGATATTATATTATATATAGATTTGTATATATTTGTATATTATACACACACACACACACACACACACACACACACACACACACACACAAGCATGCATGCATGCATAATACTAATATGCACATACACTCATATACAATGTCATAGTATAATCATCATTATTAATAAATTATCAATATTAATACTACAAATACAATATGGCAGGTTGTGGTATTCCAGAAGAAATGGATCTGATGCTGGCTTTGGATATATCAAATAGTCTGAACCAAAGAGAATATTCTATTGTCAAAAATTTTGCTACTAGAATAGTTAACAGACTTACCATAGGAAACACCAAAACAAGAGTTGGAGTGGTCAAATTTGGATTTAAAGCCCATTTGCAGTTTGGATTCACAACATACTACACAGTTTCATCAATTAATAATGCAATTAGCATTATGAAACGTCAACCCATGAAGCCCCAGTATGACGGCACAAAAACGGCACATGCACTTAATCTGGCTGTGGACGAATTTATCAATAACGGAAGACCTAAACGTGATGTGGCTTGGAAATTGATTGAGATAACAGATGGCATGGCCACAGATAGGCAATATCTAAGTGGTGCAGTCCAAAGGTTAGCAGACGCAGATATTGAAACATATGCTATAGGAATTGGGGATTTTGTGAAGATTGGACACAAGTATGAACCAATGGCGAGTGCTCAGTTACTGCAAGTGGCTAGGGATGAAAGCAGGGTATTCAAGTCCATAACATTTGATGAGGCAGTGCTAAATAATGTGCTGGAACAACTGGAGGAAAAGCTTGTCAAGTGTTGTGAGTATTGTCAAAACCCATTCCGGGGGATGTGCATGGCATTGTAGCAGGTCTGGACCTGCATCTTACTGCCGGTTAATAGAATCTGATACTAATGTAGATTTTTAGCATGTAGCTGCGCAGGGTCACATAATGTAAATCTGAACAGATATAACAAA